>JAEUWN010000660.1:0-81571 GCA_018524465.1 Podaxis pistillaris
ACTTGTTCGGTTCCCTTCGCTTCCGAACTTTTCTTTTCGTTTTTGGTCCACCCCGCGTTTTTGGTCCACCCCGTATTTCATGAGAGTGTCGTTCAGATAGGATTCCGAATCCGGCCGGTGAATATACTTCAAGTTGACTTGAAGTACAGTTGAACCAGTCCGACTCGTGCTTGGATTGATATGGTTGGAAGCATGCTCCCTGGTGAACTATTGGCCCCAGCTGGCTTGGCGTTGGAGCAGGCGCCGACACACAGGGAAGAAGAGCGGTCATAAACTTTTCATGGGCGGCCACTCAATGTTCCGCAGCGTTGTATTCCTGTTCCGCACAGGTATGTGCATTCAACAATGTCATGTTCAACATATCAACGTACAGTACTGTAGATGACATGTTGTAGATACTGTCCGGTTTATCAAGTTGGCCTAAGTCAATCATCGATAAAATACACAGAGCTGTTGGTGTTCGAAAACCGTTACCTAGAATATCCTTGCAAACGAGAGGAAGACAAAATAGATATCTATCTTTACAGACATCTATCATCATAATAATGCAAACTAGACCAGGGTATTAGGGAGACAACCTTAAACGAGTAGTTTTTCAAATGGTATAGCGGAAGAACTAAAGACAGAGGAAAATGAGCATCACTGATAAGGTTGGGTCAGAAAGGCGACACTCACGGAAGCATAATCTCCCTTCTCTCGTTCGCGGTACTTCATGTCCTCAGTATAGTCATCGAGGGTCAGCCCTTGAGCTTTCATTTCCGCATCACGCCTGGCGTTCTCCTGAACAAGGTAGATGTGCATGATTACGCAGAGGATGGTGCTCATGGTAAGAGTACCAATGAGAAGACCGTGTCCAGAGAAGTAACGAGGAGCGTCGATAGCACGGAAGCTAAAGCCAGAAATAACACCACCGAGGTTGCCGAAGCCTACAATGGGTAATTAATGATTGCTCCGACTATATAAAAGCATTATCACTTACCGACATGCATGGCGATACCAACGGCACGCTTGGTGGCGCCGCCGATATTGTTACCGTTCCAAGCAACACCCTGAGAGACATTGGGGTAAATGCTGAGGGAACATCAGAGTTGAACGTAAAGGTATTTGCCAAGGCCGCCAAGGACTCACCCGCAAACGGCAAAGAAAGTCCCGATGTATTGAACAACAGGCTGATGCGTCGAGATCAACATCACGAAGCCGATGATAGCAATGATATTGAAAGATATCATATAGATGCCACGTTTCTTTGAGAGGTCAGCAGCATGACCACCAGCAATCGTAGCGATACAGCCGGCGACGTATGGGGGAACGCTCATGAGTTGAGACCTCTCGTTACTGTATCCCATGTTCTTGACAATTGTGGGCAAAAAGAGGGAGATGGAGTAGAGAGGAGTATAAATGCCTGCAAGGGGTATTAAGATTGGAAGCGAAGGAAAGAAGCACGGGAAACAACATACCAATGGTAATGAACATATGGATCCAGATCTTCCAGTCCTTCATGGCGTCGAAGACATACTTCCTAGAAAACTCGTCTGCGAGGCCGCTCCTGTCCTGCTTGAGACGTTCCTTGACCTCGGTCTTTTCTTCCATAGTCAAGAAACGCGCTCTTTAAAAGTTGATAGAATGAGTTACTAACTCAGTAGTACAAACTATCAGGAAGAACGTACGAGTCTGGGCTGTCTGTTACAGCCCATTTGGCAAAGAGAGCAACGACGACGGTGGCCACGCCTTCGAGGATGAAAATCCAGGACCAACCTGGCCTTCCACCAACGCCATCCATTTCAGAGATACCACGTGCAAGAAGGCCACCAAAGGCGCCTGCAAGGGTAGCAGCAGAGAAAAAGATAGCCATGCGGAGACCACATTCATGGCGCCTGTACCAGAGGGTAATGTACCAAGTAACACCTGGGAAAAGGCCACCCTCAGTGAACCCGAGAGCCATGCGGGCAATGAGTAGACCAGTAAAACTCTGAACAAGACCCATGAGAGTCATGCCTGGTAGAAGAAAGTCGGTGTAAATCCAATGAGACATTGAGGAAGGGACATACAAGTTCCCCAGGCGGTCATCATGATGCAGAGCCATAGAGAAGGACTGGTCCGTTTCATCATGATGTTGCTTGGGATTTCAGCCGCGACATAGAATGGGAAGAACACCGCGAGGGCGATCTAAAGTGAAATGTCAGGACTAAAGCTCTGAGGGAAAAATGAAACCCTACGTTATAATCCAAGCCTGACATACCCAAATCCTCCTCCAAGCCTGCTAACCGAGCATTACCAATGTTGGAGCGATCCAAGAAAGAGAGACTACGATGACGTGTGAGCGGAACAGGAAGGTCATTGAACGCGAAGTACCTACAGGTATAATAGAGCAAGGAAAGGAACGAGGTTCCAATCGAGCTTCCTCAGAAGCTGCGCGGTCCTTCCCTTGTCAAACTTGGGACCAGCAGTTTCGAGGCTGTCGGGAGAAGGCGCGTGGGGAATTTGTTCAGCTTGGCCTTTTTCGCCAAGGACGGACTGAGAGTCTTTCCCAGACATTATGAACGGAGGGCAGAGGACTGGGGGAGCTGGGAAGGTGGGACACACTAACACCACATTGCAGGAAGGCGAGTTTAAAACCAAGAGCCAGAAGGGTGAAGCGAACGAGTTCCAGGGTCAAAATGTCTTGGACTGCGTGTGCAATGCATACTTAGCCCGCTTGCTTGGCAAACAAGCAAGGGTTCGATAAGTGAGTTAAAGTGGCAGATCGGTGGCGGTGATCTTACGTATACCAAATCGGTTCTGAACATTTGCGAGTCATCGAGCGCTCCAAGATAGAGTTGTGTCGAGACGGGCGATCCGGTCGGCATTGGCGGAGGTGGAGGGCATGGGTTAGTGAAGAGGCTCGAGAGCCATCATCGTATCATGGGTTTTTACGATGAGCACCTATGCAAGCATATGTAAGGCAAGCAAAGTCAGCTATACGTATACGCCAGGCCCGTTTTCCAGGCTTTTGTGACAACAGTTCCCAGGCTAGCCCATGTATCACGAAAAGATCCTAGCCCAAAGTCCAAATCAACGCCAGCATCTGTTGTTGTAAAATCGTGTCTCCTACTAACCTCGCGGACTGCTCCGGCTTTTGGGGTCATCCCAGCAGATTCAGGTCTTCCAAACGGAAGTAACCCCTGGCACAGGTTCAAGAGTCTGCTGGGCGCCCAGGACGAACAAGAACCTAGGCATTCATTGCACATGTGGGGTTTGTTGTAGTCCGGACAAAATGAAATACAACACATGAAACAAGATATGATATGTACTCCCCGAATGTGTACACACCCCATGCAGAAGCTGTTCGAAACAGAGAAGGCTCCATCGGCCCTTGAGCGTGAGCCTCGAATACAGAAGGTCTACCGTTTGAGAATGCAGGGGTCTTACAATTCACAGTCCAGGAGGTCGGCGAAATCAGCGGTGGTGATGATGATGATAACGACGAGGAAGTCCGCAGCTGATAATCTTTGAACAGGTACCTCTCGACGACTGATCTCCCGTTCTCTCACCAATAGAGCACAATCTAGTCTTATTTAACTGAACCTGTGGCAAGCGGCGTCCTTGAAGGACACTCACGTTGATAAACACTTCAGGCTGAGACATTGTACAAAATATCAACGACGAGTTCGCATTCATCCATGACTACTCGTGGTACTTTCGTGGTGGTGCTTCATTAGATTCTGAACGGTATCATGTAGAATTCAGGGCATTCGAAACCGCGCCAAAATGATATTTACAAAAGCATTGGGAACGCCCTTCTGTCGGACCTCTGTAATTCAAGGGCACTTGATTTGACGTGACTACGGTTCAACAAGCATCACAGGTCTTGACATCGGCATGTCCCGTCGTCAAACTACTACCTTGAGGGGTTATCGAGGAAGTTACTTCAAGGTGTATGTGACCTTGTCGTCGCCTAACGCTTTTTGGACAGAAGTTCAAGACAGTACAAGCCTGTCGTTTGCGTAGATATAAATGCTATAGTAAGACCGGAGCAAGAGGGGTAACCAGTAGGATTGTGATTGCACAAAAGACGCTCAGTGCATATCACGGCAGACCCGCCTTCTCCTGAGTGGTGTTCTCCCGATGGACGGGCTGCTGCGCACTCCTTCTCTTGACAAGACGCTCCCTGAGGACGATGCCGTATCGAACGATAACAAACACAATGCCTTGGCCAACTGCAATTCCGACAATATATACAGCGAGGTAAGCACCATGCTTCTTTGGGTCTAGGAAGTCGTAGGCTAATCATTGTGTATTCGGATGTCGCAAGGCATATTTCGAAGGAGATAAGCCTAGGGTAAAGAACAGTGGTTGCCACTCACGGTAGAAACCTTGAGTCGCATAAGTGACGTATGCAACGCCTAAGTATAGTCCAAGGATAATGATGGTTGTGAGAAGATGTATCCACTCCAGGGTTGGCAGGTTAGTGCATGATAGCTCGAATAGGACAAACGCAGTGTTCAAGATGTGTTGAGATATATTAGACCATGCTGTTAAAACAGGCGGGCGTCCTGAGTATTATGAGCGCATATACAATAAAAATAAACGTACCCTTGTAACGTGAAGAAAAGCTATTGGAGGAAGCGAGCAAGGCCCAATAAACGATCGTAACGATGAACGCTAGAATCATGAGCAATTAAAACTGCATTAACGTTTTGTCCGATCAAAGCTGGTATTAAACAACTCACGAAAAGTGGCGATCGTTGAAAAAAGTAATTCATGTAAAAATCGGAGTGCTTTATGCCAGGATTGAAGGGGATAGTGAGCGTTTCCCCCAGTTTTGCAGGCATTCGCAAAAGCAATTGATTGAACGCCTGAAGCCCAGAACCAGGCAGTAGCACCGAGGTAGGAAAGGTGAGTGAAATACGAGAAAAATCTGCAGAGTTGGTGAACTGAAAGAATATAGGAGTGACTAATTAGTGAGCTCACGCGTCAGCCTCATCGGAGACGATCCCAGACCAGATCAAAACCACTATGTTCGTAGTAAGCGCGTACGTCCCGAGCAGCAAACGAGTGGAGCCGAGCACGAGTGGGGACAGCAGATAAGAAGTAACGAATTTGTGCTCTTGGTCGAAGATCGCTGGGGAGAATGTGGTGGCCGACATCGCGCGCAAACTGACTGGGAAAATGAACCAAGAGTGGGGGAATGGTATGCGGGCTTTGGACATGATGTGCCTTGATCACGCGTGTGAGATGGTCATCCCCGGGTCACATGCAACAGTAAGGAGGTCGGACTCTCAGAACGAGGTAGAAGGGTCTTGAGAGAGCAGAATTCATGGAACGACGGAAACTAGTCGGAGGGGACGAAACAGTGATGGTACAAGTCAGAACTGTCTACCATCGACCGTACGGCAATTGTTGAATCATAGTTAGACATCAGCAACCATGCCAATCAACACAAATATTATGACAACATAAGCCTGACGTCGACATTCGACAGTACGATTTTATCAGTCCACATTCAACATGAACCCCGCAGTCTTTGTCAGATCGGATGGAACAAGCATCTAACATTTGGAACCCCTGTGATACGGTGACCCAGTCGCATGAGAGCTTCATTGCCGCACCCTGTTGTACGCCATACGAGGTCTCGTGTTAGTCAAGAATGAAGAGGGGGAATACAAGTCAGAATGCGAGCACGTCAGCGTCCGTCTGACCTTAGGGTTTCCACCCGAAATATTATGATATAGTAGACAGAGGTGAGAGATGCACGAGTTGACTTGGTTGTGAAAACTACGAGGGTGAGCGACGAAGAGAAAGGGATATAAAAAGAAGACTGAAGACTTGCTCCGCTGGTAGGTAATTACAGCACCGTATTTATAGGCTAAGTACCTTCAGACTACGGACAAGGTTCGTCGTACTCTACATGATCCGTAGAGATGAAAACCGAGTCAGAAATCAAAGAAATGAAACATAATGAAGAGAAATATTGGGTGGGGAGTAAAGAGCGAATCAATACTTTATTAAATATCTACACTTTGTAATATAATGATTAGGACTGAATTGAATGGAGGACAGAATGCCGAAATTAAATGGTTCAAGAGGAACGAGGAGGCGAGGGCGGAGTGGAGTATTGAGGCAGTAGTCTACCACTTGCCTAACACGGGTCGCGAGGGTTGATGTACACCCGATGGGCATTCGCGCCATGTCGTTCGTCGAGTCACGAATCCGATTTCATGGACGAGGGGATGAAGTGCGTTGGACGGAAGTGTCGGTGGGCCGATTAGTGGGAGGAGCATGGCGGATAGACGCTTACACGGCTAGCCACCGTCCGTTCTCCACAAGACCGCTTGACTCGCATACTCTCCGACCTTTTGTTGATTCCGGAGAGAGACTCAAAGTAGAGGCGTAGTGTCAAGTGACAATATACGGTATAATACAAACAGGTTCCTATGCTCGCAGCTGGTACTGAATACACGATTTCCAGACTTATTGATTGAGATAGTCAGAAATATTCGACACAGGATGACTAACTTAGGTCCTTATAG
The DNA here is from genome assembly GCA_018524465.1 of Podaxis pistillaris. NCBI lineage: Eukaryota > Fungi > Basidiomycota > Agaricomycetes > Agaricales > Agaricaceae > Podaxis > Podaxis pistillaris. The sequence continues at coordinate 6,510 of JAEUWN010000660.1, forward strand.
CATTCAACAATTCTTGTGTGTATACATCATGCCACGGCGCAACTAATCTCTCTTGATCATGTGTCGCTCTTCTAGTCTAACTTGACTGCAATGCTTCAGCTGCATTACATGATACTGGACAGGAATGGTGATTAGGAATAGCGGCACTTAGCAGTACCACAGCAAGGGCCCTTGCTATGCTTGGCAGCACTCAGTGGCACCCAGCAGTGCCACGACATTACCCGTTACCCATGTGGGTGTCAGATGGCCGTAGGTGCAGCAAATTCTGTAGGCGCACAGTGGAGCACCCACAGCCTCCTGAAGCGAGTTACACATGGACTCACCTGCTTCCCCTGTTAGGTGGGAAGTCTGAAACTGTTAACAATATTCCCTACTTCGCACAGACACTAAAAATATCCTATTCATAAATACCGACCAATCTGTTTATGCAGGAATACACAAGAAGTACAGAAGATTAGGGCTAGGGTTGATAGAATGAGATTTTTGTTGTCTGGATGATGCTCACTGGCAATTGAAGTTTGATGAAGCATCAAGAATCTCTGGTGGGTATTCATAGGCATTCACCAGCGCTAGGTTCTGGAAAACAACTGTGAAGGTGAGCGGAGGTAGGCGGATAGTATGGACACAAGCTATAGCCACGAAAAATTTCTTTCCTTCAATATATGGTTTCTTGTTCATTCTGGCACCCGCGTTAACTTCATAACGAATATCTGGCTTTCCTTCATGAGTTGGCGCACACAGCCAGGAAAGAATCAACGTGACTTAAAATACCCATCAGACGCTGCCAATCTGTCATTTGAGCTGCTGACATTTACAGTAGAACAAAAACAAAGCGATGCCTTTGTTGTGGGGGCTGTATTGTGTTCTGACCATAAAATGGCGTTGGGTACAATGTCTGGCTTTGATTAACTGCTATTTACAAAACCTCCTTTCCGAGAACACCTTCGCTATTTCATTTCATCAGTCTACTCAACATGGCTAAAAGATCCCGAATAGGGGCGTTTTTTTTCCCAGGCCTTCGACACTCAATTTACACCCTGTGGAAGCATGCTCGGATCCGACGACTATTCAAGGAAGACAAAGACGTAGAAGGAGTGGGATGGTATGCAAAGAAGCGCGAAGATTTTTGGCATGTTCCACTGAACACGATACGATTTTTCGTCCTCATCATACTGGCACCCATCTACGCCATCCTCCGGCTCTCGCCCACAAGCAGAGTTGCGAAGTTCAATGCCTTGCATGTCGAAGAGCCCATCTGTGCTCCCGATGCCATATTGTACAGGTCCCCAGGTGATGGAAGGGCAGGTGAATTCGAGCCCATGGGATACCGGCCGAGGTGGTTGCTGAAGGTGGAGTTTCGAGGGAAGAAGAGGCCGAAATTCGATCAGGTTCCTGTAGAGGGGAACTCGGAGATTGCGGAAAATTATATTGCGATCAGCTACCCCATGGACAGTGCCTTCGAGCTCTTCAAGGAAGCTGGATATCAAACCAAGGAGCAACAACCGGGCCAGAATCGTCGATGGAGCCTGGACGACCGGAGACGAATCTCACGACAGATTCTGCACCAATACGCTTGCGCTCGTTATCATGACGGAACTGCAACAGAATCGACTGAATATATCTGGTTGGACGAGTTTTGTTTGTCTCCAAAAGGCTTGGAGGACGAAAAAGAAATCAAGAAGGAGAGGAAGAAAGAATTAGGACGATTGACGGATATCTTCCGGAATGCAAAGAAGGTTCTCGTCTACTGTCACACCTTTGGTTGTGGCCATACCACGCTGGATTGTCCGTGGGCAACACGCCTGTTTACCCTTGAGGAAATTCTCCGCGCACGACAGGTGATAACCATGACGAGACATCGCGAAAGGGACCCTCCCGTAACACTGCAGCACCGGGATGCATGCGACTTCAAGAACGAGATGCAGCGAGAGGCCGCAGAAAGGGGACATTTTCACCTATCCACTATCCTACTACATTTCACCAACGCCGGTTCCCAGTCTTGGCAATCAGTCATCCAAGCCCTAGTCGTCGAAGCCATTCGCCGTGATGAGGCAGGGAACTATGTGGAGCATAATTGCCTCGGTAGGGTCCTGAATGGACTCTTGCCTCGTTGTGCCCATCCCGAGGATCTCAAAGGCGAGGATGGCTGGGCCGATCTCGCATGGTTGCTGGAGCTGAATCAAGGATACTACAATGCGGCCACCCTTGCAGCGATCTGCAATGCAAACCTGACGCCGGCTGAACAAGAAAAAGGGCTTCCGACGGGGCAGCCCGAGGGGCATGGCGCGGGTTATCGTTGGTGGGGGAAGCCGATATTGCCGTTAGTGGGAAATGAGCGCCTAGAGCCAGTTGCAACAGCATTTCCTGTCGTCGTTAAGTTACCTTGTGGCCGGGAGGGTGGTAGCGAGCAAGATGAAGGCAAGCCAAATTCAGGATCAAAAGGGGAACCCGTCCTTTCCATTCTGGCGCCCAAAGCGGTCCGTATCCATCACGCTCTTCGTCGAGACCGTGAAGGCTTGTATCGGCATGAGTCTATGGTTTGCCTACGAAATCTTATGTACATCATCGCCACCATAATGATCCAGATCGGCATCCCACTCCTCGTCATCCAGGATCGGTACCTTATTCCAGGCGCTATTCTCATGTATCTTGCATTCGTGGTCGTCGTATGTGTGGAACTTCTGGCGAGCACGATCTACATTGTGCGTGAAGGGTGGGTGTTCTTCCCAGACAACGAAGAATGGAAAGAAGATCCATCGCCAGCACTGGAAAAACGGGATCCACGGTTCAAGAAGCTCCACGAATGGGGGACACGACAGATGATTCCAAAATGGGACCCTCCAGATGCGGTGAATAGCTCAAATAGTCGTCATAGGTTGATCTCGGGAAATCTGGTGGACCTGCAAAACAAGGTTTACACCAGGGTTACGGTCATAGATGGGGCGTATCCTGACCTTATGGTGTTGTTAGCCGTACACGGCACAGGGATAACCGGTATCTTACTCCGGAAGCCCGACAGCGATGACGTCGAAGAAGAGGACACAGGACCAGCTTCTCGCAGCCGTTTCAGGGACATGGCTTCCGGATTTGGTAAAGTGGTTATGTTGAGCGCTGGAATGCCTACTACAGATGGTGAAATCGCTCCTACAGGCGATTACCCATCTTTTACAGACAGTGAAGGACGTCAGGAAGTTGGAAGTCCTCCCCTCGAGCATGACGGAGAAGAAGAAGAGTCTATTCAGGTGCTTACGAAGGTCGGGATGGCAAACGTGCCTGCGTACGTGCTTTCTAACTCGGACCACCTGGGGACAATATTTGTGAGCGGACACTTGCCCAAGCAAGAGGAGGTTCCAGAGACAGGGATGTGGAATCGGGCAAAGAGCAACTTGCTTGTATGCTTTCGGGAGATTCGACGACGTTCGGCCTCCGCAAAGTCATACTTAACGTTGCGAACGACGAACCTGGCGCAGGGAAAATCTGGAGGATCCAATGTTAGTGGGAGGGACGATATAGAGCTCGAGGAAGGGAGGTCACATAATCCGCAGGATACGTATCGTGCAGGTGAGTTTATTATTATGAAACTAGGCCGAAACTAACGTGTTGGCAACAGACGCGCCGCTTTTGTCCGCGCCACCCAGTATTAGTTCGGCTACAACGGCGGTTCAGAGAAGTGATTGACACGATACACACCGTTAAACCATCGAGCGGCTGTAAGTGTTGGTAGATAAAGTGGACACTTTGAACATTATGAGACTGTACATACACGTAGGAAAGTTTGTGCTTTCATCTGGTATAGGTACTTCCCTCGGGATATATCAATTATGAATTATTCCAGTTCAACGAGCCCGGTAGCGAGAGTCTGTGAATCGAAGGAATATAGGAGTGACTAATTAGTCAACTCACGCTTCAGCCTTATTAGAGGCAATTCCAGACCAGGTCAAAATCACGGTCATCCGGCGGTCACATACAACTGTAGGAGGCCAGCCCCTCAGAACAAGTCTTGAGAAGATATGATTCGTGGAACGACGAAAACTAGCCTAGTAGCTGGGCACGGTCGGCGAGACGTTCGAGGTTCAAATTACGCGCAAGCACCTAAATCCTACGCTCAAGTGCCTGGTGCCAGGTTTCTCCGAAACGTTGCATCCCCGAAATATGAACAAATTTCTCCGGAATTCTGAAATCCAAAAGCCTTTTTGAACTGTGTCAATGAAAAACGCATGAATCTGTCGTCAGAAAGCGTGGGAATATTTTCTGGTCCGGACATAAACTCCCGAAATTTTTTTTTAAAAAAAACAAAGCCTATCATAAGAGTAGAAAGCTAGTATCGAATCCTGTCGCCCAAAGGTATTTAAAAGCCCAGTGGTGTAATAGTTGACACTTATAGATCCATTGATATTACTTATGTTATTCTACGGGTTAATCATTGTGTCACTTATCAGTCATTATCCTGACTATTGTGCTGTGTCTTCAGCTTGTCTATTAGGAGAGGTCCCCCTGCTACCCATGTTATACTTGATGTGAATATTGGGTTGTATGTGAATCGGTAAGCCTTTTTTTGTGAGGAGAGATAAGACCCCAGATTATCCCTACAAAATGTTATGTCCCAAATTTCCACATTTTGGGAGCTTATGTCCGGACCAGAAAATATTCCCACGGCTTTCTGCCAACAGGTTCGTGCGTTTCTCGTTGACACAGCTCAAAATGGCTTTTGGATTTCAGAATTTTGGAGAAATTTGTCCAGATTTCGGGGATACAACGTTTCGGAGAGACCTAGCGCCAGGCGCTTTGAGCGTGGGACTTAGGTGCTTGTGCGTAATTTGATCTCGGACGTCTCGCCGACCGTACTCGTGCTGCTAAGAACCCTGCAGTTCCAGGAGCTCGATATCGTAGTCCTTCACCAAGGCAAGCACTGCTGCTAACGGCTTTCTGGCAATTCCAATTTCTCATGCCCAGGAACGTACCACACCACTTCTCTCGCCGCAGCTGCCCTTCGTCCGCGTGTCATCACTGCATTTCATTCCAATCCCTACGTGCGACCTTACTGATTTTCCCTTTCAGAACAGTTGGATACGCATGAACCACGCCCTTTACCGACGCACATCTTCCAGAGTTCGGAACCGGCGCACTTCACCTAAGAGCCCGAGATCCCAGATAGATTTATTAAGGACCGAGTCGTTAGAGACTTCATGACACATCCTAGCCTCTTCAAACCATCCTATACTCGATGAATGATGTCGTGATCCAACCAGCTGGGCCCAACGACCCGTTATTCTACGTCCTAAGGGTGGCGAAACATAGATCACGTATCTTCCGTATGTCGGAATGCTGCCCCAGTTGTTCATACATGAAGTTTAAGGGAGTTGAGTGGAGCACGGCCGCCTCTTATTGATGAGGTCACAGCTATCGTAGAGGACAGTTGATGAGATTTCCCCTCCATCTTCAAGGGCTTGAATGACACTCTTCGAGTCCGAGATCCCCCGATCTCCCCGCTCGTCCGCTGTTTCATTTCGATGATATGCTTCTACTGCTTGCGGCTCTTATATCCTCTCTCCGCTATCCCGAATGCCCTACTTAGTATTTATAAGGAGTTTAACTCTCGCAATCCACGTATCATAGTGGACGGTATTTTGGCCTGTGAGTCTAGTTACTGTATATATTCAAAAAAAGCAGTACAATAACGTAACACAGCGCTCAGTATGTTGTCCATGTGAAGGATCGGATGTGTGATTCTGCCACGACTGCGCAGTACGACCAACAGGTGTCGCAACTCACGGTAAAAATGGGTTATCAAAGGTGTTGACAGAAAAACCACGCCTCGGATCTCCGGGTATTTGGATACCGAGTGATATCGCACGAAGGCCACACTTCATTAGTGCTTTTTCGGGACACAGCAGGTGATTCCGTGTCTAAAGGGCACCGATGGATCACACGGAATTTGTTCTCCCGGTGCTAATAGGATTGAGCGCTACAGATGATAGCTATGTTCCAGGGTTATCTCAATTGATTATGGTGAGCTGAGTTTAACGCTGCGTGGGCGATGGTACGTCAATAAATCTCATTCCCCCGGATGGTTGGTGCATAATGGTCGACTGCATGAGTTTTGTCGGCTAGATGGATCTCCTTCCAAAGTGCGAGTGAGGCTTGATCGTAGCTACTGCCCACTCAGAGCTCCGAGGCCAGGTGGTTGGTGCGAGTGACCTATTCAAGAAAGGGGTGACAACACCATAGGCATCATTCTCATATATTTGTCCAAAATACATTTTCCGATCACACAAACGTATCGAACGGAACTGTTGGTTAAATCATCATCTAATGATACATAACAAGGTTGTCCCTACTTAACTGCTCTACCATGTTGCCCATGTGGACCCCATCGTTGATATATGTCCCATATTTAAGGTGCATTGAGAGCAAGTCGTAGCCTACGTTTCTATGTCTGAACTCACTCCACTCCTCCCTATTATCTGGCAAGCTCGAGCCCTTCAGGTATGCTCTTGCTCGCTCCCGACTCGCGCTCGGCTGGCACTGACAATATACCTGAAAGTATGTGAAAGGTAGCTGAACATTCCTCGATCCTAGATTTTCAACGTGACTCAATGACGCTTGCTTTCAGTGGCAATGCTCACCGTTTTCGCATATGACTATCTGAGCATGCTTCCTCGGGAGGTACGGTCTATTGACTTGTCCCATGATACGGTTGATATTAATAACCGACGCAACAGATAAAATATATATGGAGCACAAAATGGACTCGTCTCAGTTACTTCTATATTGTCTGCCGCTATATTTTGTTGATCTATCTCTTGTTCCTGGTGCTCCGTGAGTCAGTTTTATATAAGGCTTCAACTTACATCTGAACGTGGCTCTTCTGGTCTGAAAGCTGCCTTGATGGGTCATAAGAGCGTATGCCGGTTGTTTCCTTCTGTCAAGCTTATCCATTCAAATAGCCTTTTGTTCTAGATTGAACTTTGCCTTAGGTTGACATGCGCTGGTGTGTGTGCGTGAGACGATTCTTGCCGCGACCTGCTCACTAACAGGTTTCACGCTTATAGGGTTGGCTACAATGGCGGTAGTCTCCGCGATGCGTGAGCTTTATTGGAACTATTTGACCTCCAAACCCGTCAATTCATTTATTCCTCTCAAGTATGTTTCTGTCTGCGTGCATATGCACTGTGGGGTGCAACAAAGGGGGCGGCTATTGTTACAGGCGTCCTCGCCATTGTGAGTTTGTAGATTTTCTCCACGTTCCGGGTGCACATTTTTGTGACCTTATTCAATGCAGACCGTAATTGTTGTCTCAGTGGTCATTGACGTACTGAGTACACTCCAGATCTCAAGTGCATCTCACGACGATGCTCTGAAGTCACTGGATACCAATCCCTTGTTGGGTACCTGAATCTCTTTGTCTAACATTCTGCTATCTCAACCCACCGTCGTACAGCATTATTTCCACCGTGTAGTCTAATTAGTCAACCACCATCCAAGGTCAATGTTTCCATGATAGCCAATATCACCGTGTTGATATGCGATTTTAGTACGTCATGATATTCCGATTTGTCCTCGTTTGATCGTTCCGACAGTTTTACCACAAGTTCTCACCTTTTTGGTCTTGCTGGCAAAATCTTGGAAGTACCATCAAAGCTCGAGCAACCTTGTCAATAAAATACACCAAGATGCAGTCGTCTATTTCTCCCTCAACCTCGGTGAGTAGCCATGTATTTGGACATGATTCATCTGGATAACAAGAAGAACAATGAAGGTGCCTCAGTTATCTCTGTGATTCTCTACTTCAAGCTTCCGGGACTCCTGACCCAAGTCGGACCAATGTGAGTAAATTGCGTTTCAATATACGCTTTTGGGATATGAACGTCGTTCTGCTAGTTTCGGGCCAGTCATGTATAGCACTCTATCCTGTCGGGTTTTCTTACGACTCCGCGAGCATGGAGCCGAACACAACAACCAACTGCTAAGGATGTCACGCCCCGCTAGAGGATCTCGACTTCATTCATCTGTGCACGTTTGAAATTGGGCTTTGGCTGTAGGGTGAGATAGGGCTGTAGGGGGAAAGCCTTTTCCGGCGGGGCTTTATAACTCTGATTCGTGTTTTGCATGGCTTTGACGCGCCCCCCTCCCTGGAAGGACTGTACGGCAGAAGTGTTCAATACCCTCTTTTTTGGTAGTGCTTCTAGTGGATTCTCCTGGACGTGTTTCATTTACTGCGGACAAGCGTGTTTTCATCACATGGAATGTTTAGCACCTAGTAGTCAAAGCTAGATAAAACGTCGTAGTTTCAATACTATTATCGGTCTACCTAGCGTCATCTTTTTTTTTTTTTTTTTTTTTTTAAATCCAAGTTTATTGCAATAGACTAGCTACTACAAACGGGTGCACGATAGCAGTCCCAATACCGAAACTAGAGAAGAAAAGGAGAGAAAGAAAGGGAAAGGAAAAAGAAAAAGAGTAGACGAAGAGCGGAGAGCTAGCGACGGTATATATAAAAGAGTAAGAGAGAGGACACTAACTTAGTCAGAGTTGAGAGATTAGTCGAATGAAGAGAGATCGAAAATGAAGACGGGTAGGGAGCGATGGAGCTAGCTACGAGGCAAGAGAGAAAGAGGTAATCCTTCAGTGAACGTCCGGAACTCCATTTATTGCAAGTCGCTCTCTTCGGGTGAGGCGGCTACCTAGCGTCATCACCAAGGCCTGTTCAATGGTTAATACGCAAGGCAGACACGGACACCGGGCATCAAGTGACCAAAGCCGGCCATCAAACCTTTATCTCTGCCTCCTTCTCCTCCCCCCCTCATCCCAGATGCCACAGCGCTACCCACAATACCCAGATCCCCCTAATTTTACAGACTGGGAGTCCTACGACAAGTTCCGAGAGACTTGGACCATTCCCTCCATCCCCACCCTCCTCAGCACCAGCACCACGCGACCAGATGGCACGAAGGCTAGCCTCGTGCAACAGATGCTCGAACAGCTACGGAATGGTGCTCCGGGTTTTACTGAGTTTGCGACGTCCGGGGCCTCGAATGGTGAACGGACGGTTTCCGTTCCGCTGCAAAAGTTGGATCGGTGCTACGTTTGCGCAAAAACGGAGGGGTTGAGGTTGTGTAATTCCTGTGCTTCGGTGAGTTCTTCTAGTTTCGATTTTCGGAGTAACGGAGTAGATATATCAAGTAATTCCGTCATTATCTGCGTTTCAAAGGCGATATACTGCTCGAGGGAGTGTCAGAAGAAAGACTGGAAGGAGCATAAACAAGTCTGCGGTAGGCCACCTCAGCCACCCTCTTGGGACATCTATCTCACTCTTCGCCAGCGCATACACATCAAATCAACTTAAAAATATTCCACCCTTTTATTGCATACATGTTCGAATATCTCCGCGCCCGGCGCGCACCCCACCACAATCCCGACAATTTCCACCCAGCCCTTTGTCACAAAATTCTCAAAGCTCCCATCCCTGGTCCACGCAAATCCAAATCCAACACCTCTGACAAGCCCATCCACCACACTGTAACTCTAGGGGATACCCATGACATGGAGGAGGGACGTGGGATAACGACTTGGATTCGCGGAGCAAAGACGATGGAGGACAGGATGAAATTGTATAATCAAGTCATTCGCGAGACGTTCACATTCGAGTTGACGGTTTCAATCTCATTGATTTTGCTGTCGGAGATTTACTCAACATATCTCGTCCGCAAGAAGGATATCTCTAACATTATTGATGAAGAAGACGACGAGTATGAGGCCATTCGTCGCTACTTGTACCCTGAGACCGAACTCTCTGACCCATGGGAGGCTCGCACATGCTTTCGCCTCGAGTACGGACGAAGCCCCATCTCCGATTTTGGGATCTGCAAAGGCCGCATCGTAGGCAAATCCAACCGTCTCCAGACGTATACCTACTACGACCCGAAGGCGAATACACGTACGATGGTACACGACCCGGATAACCACTACTGGTTGTATTTCCGAACGATAAAGGGCGAAGAAATTACGTTGGATTGTACGAGTTATTCGTTTGGGATGGAGGCGTGTGTGGATGCGTCTCATTGTTTAGAGAAACTGCCAGAGGTGTTGAGGATGAAAGGAAGTGTGAGGGTTCCGGCGAATTTCAAGACCCCGTTGGACTCCGCTGCTGCCACATCGTCCGGATCATCGACAAAGAACCAATCCTACATCCTTGTGGAAGAACATCGCTTCTCAGTGATGCACAACACCGACTTGCACTCTGCCATCTCCAAGACTTACCTACACGAAACCCCGCGCGAGAAAACCATCATTCGCAATTTTATGAACACCCTCCTCGCCGCCGGCTCCAGCACGCCCAAGCAGTGTACGTTTGAACAAGAAGAGCGCGTATGGTGGTACCGCGTCCTTGGGTCTCCGATGCTCACACAGGTGTTGGCTGGTCGACATTGGCAGGATTGGGGAAAAACTATGATACACCACGATAACCTGTGGGATCGAGTCAGATCGGGATCCGCACCGGGAGCGCCAGGGAAGAATGCAGAAGGGAACGAGCTGCTGAAGGGTTCGAGATTCGATCCACGTTGTAAAGAATTCCTGCGCGATTCAGCTGGAGAGTCCGGGAACACGAAGGGGAATACGAGCGGAAGCGCGGGATTTGGGGGGTTGTGGGGGTTGATAAATGAAGCTATGGGATTGGATTGGAGTGATCGATGTCAGAATTGATATTCTTGGGTGAGTGTATGTACAATTTGTTTCGGGACATCGTGGACTCGAGGTTTGTTGTACGATGGATTCGTCTGTATTTTTGTGTTGTAAGTATACTACTATTACTTTGTAGCCCCGAATTGTACGATGTGGAATACCTTCGTCCTGTATCTTATTGGGTCGCAACACAATAGCGTCTTTCAGGTCTCCAGCAAATATCTAATGGAATCATGTCTGATGAGAATTCTACTTTTGTAGATGGCATCACAGCCGCGCACGAGAACCACACCATCATCATTACAATCCATCTTTCTGATGTTCCTCTATACTTACTGCGTGAGGTACAAAGGCAGCGAAGATTACCACTGCAATGGCCCCAATAATGTGACCTAACAATACTCAGTATGGTTTGCCTGCGAAGGGCTAGAACTTTGGTTAATCCGAAATAATCCAGGAGCATCCCAATCATGATGAAAGGAAGGAGATATCGAACGCGTTGATATGGAAGGACTGCCTGTTTTATCTCGGGGTTGGATACTCTATGATACGTGATGGCAATAGGATCACCACACAGATGGTCGTACTTCAAAGATCATGTTCTGTGATTCTCTGAAGGACTGCGGTATGTCGCAGGAGATTTGTTCTTTCGGTTGGTGCTAATCGCGTAAATGGTCCATGTTCCACGTTTCATCCATATCCACTATATCGATACTAGTCTCTCAGGAATGAGCTTTCTTGTTTGTGGCGGCAGGTAGTACACGATAGGGGGTATCAGTACCAGACTTCTCGCAGGAATTAAAAGCGGGGCAGATATCTGATGACCGATCTTCAAGCAAGAAGTGCCGGCTTCACCGTTTTATCGTGCCAGCGACATGTTTTAGCACCAAGTCCGCTTCCGCAAGTCAAAATTCCGTCTAGAGTTGCCCGCTTGAATGGGAGGCTGCAATTCCATAGGCGCCACGCTCGTGAATCAGTCCAAAAATACTTCCTACAAGCACAGGCTAGAATGTTAAGCCCATCATCCGCGAGGAGTCGTTCCATTATGATTGAACTTAATTGCACCGGACCACGGGGACTCTGGAAGTGTGGTATATGATGCCCCCTTACCATGTTATAGCCCTGCAATCAATACGCCCCAAGTGAAATCGACTAGGCGCATGTCTGAACTCAGTCCATTTCTCCCTGTTGTCTGGCGAGCACAAGCCCTTCAGGTAAGCTACTGTTTCTTCGCAAATCGGGCCCAACTGACACACCACGTTCTCTTGGAAGTATGTGAATGGTAGTTGGCAATCTCGGGCTTGTGATCAATTCTGGACATGGGCTAACGATTTTTACAGTGGCAGCGTTCACTGTGTCCGTGTGTGAATATTTCTATATGCTCCCTCGGGAGGTGCGCTCTACTAGCTTGAAATCACCCGATCCATAATACCGTTGAAACTGATAACTAGGATGATAGATAAAATACATATGGACCACAAGATGGTCCAGCCTCAACTTCCTCTATCTAATCTGTCGTTACCTCTTGCTGATCTATCTCTTGGTCCTGCTGTCCCGTGAGCTTGCCTACACTTTACTCATTGACCAAAGCCTTGAACGTGACTTTTCTGTTTGAAAGCGGCAGTGACTGGTAACAAGCATGTGAGTTGGTCACCTTCTACCAACCGCCTCCACTTAAATGACCATTTTCCAGAATGGTTTCTGCTTTACAGTGATAATTGGTGATGTGTGTGCGTGGTTATGTTCTCACAATGGTTCTCCATCCCTTAGCATAATTTGAAACTTGTAGGGTTCGGTTCCATCGGAGTTGCTTCTGCATTGCGTAAGCTTTGTTAAGCTATCTCATTTCCAGGTTTGTGGACTCATCTATGCTTCATAAGTTTGTTTCTGTCTGCGTGCATACGCACTATGGGGCGCGACGAGGAAGGCAGCCATTCTCATAGGAGTTATGGCTTCGGTAGGCCTCTCTCCACATTTCCAGGTCCTTGATTATGCATATAAAAGTTGCTCAATACAGAGCGTAGTCATGCTTACCATCGTGGTTGATATTCTGGGTACTCTTCGGATCACGGGTTTTGCTCACACAGACAACTTGGGCTCACTCGACCGCAATCTGTTATCAGGTAACTGATCCTCCAGGACAGTGGGTGACATCTTGATTTACCTTTATATAGCACTACTTCCGCCATGTACCATGATCGCTCAGCCGACCTCCCGGGTTGACATACCTATGATAGGCAATATCATTATGCTAGTGGACGACTTCAGTAAGTCTCATTGAGCTCATGGTTGGCGACCGTTTTTGTAACCTATTCTGGAACAAGTCCTCACACTGCTGTTGGTGTTATGAGGTACTGCCAAAGCCTCAACAACCTCGCTAAGAATATATATCAGGACGCACTCTTATACTTTTCTCTCAATTTATGTGAGTGGCCACTTACTCGCTTGACAAAATGCAATGATAGAATGTGAACGAAGTGACTGCGACTGTTACCTTGATTCTCCGTAATACACTCCCGGGTCCCTTGGCCCAAATCGGACCATTGTGAGTTGATTGCTTCCCAGGATCTTCACACAGTTTGGAGTCTCAAACACCTTTCTTCAGTGTTTCACCAGTCATATACAGTGCTCTTTCTTGTCGAGTCCTTTTACGACTTCGCGAACATGCCGATTATGACTTGACTTCAGTTGAGACATCAGTGTCACAACTTCGTTGGAATAGCTCGCAATCTTCCAGTCCCGGGGGGTGATCTTAGCATGGTGTAGGATGACGTACAAGAAGCGGTGACAAAAAGTGACTCTGGTATATTTAGTGTCTTTTAGTGTATGCTACGACTGGGATGCATGTATGTTAGAGACATTAAAGCATCCCCATCTTTTTCAGAGTGCGGTGGTCATTGCGCTCATCAGTGCATCTTTGGACGGAAGTGTTGGAAGGTTCAGTGAAGCCTCGGAAGCGGTCGTGTTATTAGAACGCTATGGAAAAGAAGATGCACCAATCAAAACAGTTGCGAAAGTCGACTGGCCCCGTAAGTGCTCAGTTAATAAGAGACTCTTGAGAGGATCCTCGTGGGTGGAGACCTGCCAACGATAGCACCTCATACATGTCCGGAAAATTCAATGTGAATAGCGGGTGGAGAAGTCGACTTTTTAATGGTGACGCCCTTTATTGCATAATTCGTCACACTGACGCCATCTACCGGAAAGGCCCATGACGGTCAGCTGAACAGATCGATACACATTGTATCTGTAGATGTACAAGAGAAATGTATCAAAATGCAGTGTTTCACGGATACACACAAGATAAAGTTACAAGTGCCACGGGAGAATCACGCACGCAGAAATTGGAGATACCATATTCATTAAATCACCTCGCTGAGCATCCCCAGAAATCCATAGCACGCCGGAATACATTCTTTACCCTCTGGTGACCCTCTCAAAAACTCGTCCCTCTTCGCATTCCCTTCATCAAAACAATCATCCCGGCTATAAATTACTGGTTTCCTCCACTCTGTCCACTGCCTCCCAGTAAGCACTTGGTTAAGGATTAACGGCCCCAGCCAAGCGATAATCCCTCACCGCCCCCTCCTGCTCCACTGTACATGGCTTCCGTTGAAGCTGTGTGATGAATTCCCGAACGGTCTCATGCTGTCCCTCATTCTGGCCGCCTTCAGGTCCTCAAACTTCGGCCTTGAGGGCAAATGCCTCCTCGCTGGCGAGAGAATATAACGAGTTGAATTGTCTAGACGAGACTCGGAATGAGCGGTATTCATTAACTGCTGGCGCTGTGAAATAAAGTCAGATAGGAACTCCGGGACTTGTAGGGTTGGCAGACCCATAACTACAAATCACGTGGAAGACGCCTATGAACTCCGGTCTCGGGGTCCTGCCCTGAGCTCGTTCATTTGGGAATCTAGCTGGGTACAGATGCAGCAAAAACTGCCGCTCACCTGGGCGATAGGAGCCCCAATAGCGTACCCGACAATACTCGGTACGCGTTCCATGCGAAAGGCCGGAGTTCTGTTTTCACTGCAGCTCGGTGAGCCGACCCCGAGTAATCAAAGGACATCCCAAATCACGATGAAAGGAAGGAGATATCAAATGTGTTAGTGTGGAGGACTACGTCTTGCGTCTCGAGCGGCGTGATGTACGATGGCAACTTGAGATCGGGACACTGATAGGTCGAAAGAGATTTATTCCCTCAGCTAGTACTAATTGTCTGAATGGGTCACGTTCCAAATCCCTGTCTGTCACATGTATATTAGAGTCTCCTTTCAGGATATTGTAATAGGCTTTTTCGCTTGTATCAGCAAGTAGTACATGAAGAAGGATATTGGCACCTGCCACCAGATTTATCGGAAGTGTTCAAGTGGGACGGATATTGGATTATCGAGCTTCAAGCGGGGAAGTTGACTTAGCTGCTTGATTGTATCAACTGACACATTCTAGTGACAATGCCACCCCCGTGAGACAAAAGGCTGATTGAGAGTTAACCCGTTCAAGCAGAAGCCTGTAATTTAATAAGCACCGCGCTCATATATCAGTTTGAATTTGTTTGCAACACTTCTTATAATAGCACACAGACTAGAAGGTTAAGCCCATCATCTGCAAGAAATCCTTTCATGATGATCACGCTCTGATTACCAGGATTCCGGAAATAGGCCTATGGTTTCCCATTGCCAATATATAGCTCCGCAATCGACGCATCCCAAGGGAAATCAACCAGGCCTATGTCCGAACTCACTCCACTCCTCCCTGTCATCTGGCAAGCCCGGGCCATTCAGGTAAGCCACTATTTCTTCTTAACTCGCGATCAACTGATGCCCCGGGTTGCTTGTGGAAGTATGTGGACGGTAAATGGCAGCCTTTCAACCAAGTTTTGGACACGGGCTGACAGTCCTTTTAGTAGCAGTGGCCACCGTGTTTGTATGTGAATATCTCTATATGCTTCCTGAGGAGGTATGCTTCATGAGCCGGATATCCCCTGATCCATAATACCGTGGAGATTGATAACTAAAATGATAGGTAAAATATATATGGGCGACGAAATGGTCCAGCCTCAGCTCCCTCTATTTACTTTGCCGTTACACCTTGCTAGTCTATCTCCTGCTTTTGTTGTCCCGTGAGTCTGCCCAGATTTTGCTCACCGCCCTGAGCCTGAACGTGACTTTCCTCGCTGGAAGCGACATTGATCAATAACAAGAATGTGAGTTGGTAATCTCCTAGTATCTCAGACCAACGGCCTCCGCTCAAATGACCTTCTTCCAGGATGACTTCTGCCTCACAGTGGTTGCTGCTTATGCGTGTATGTGGTCGCATCCCACGATGTCTCTCTATTCTTTACCTGCTATGGTTTTGTAGGGTTCGCTTCCATTGGAGTTGCCGCTGCATTGCGTAAGTTTGGTCAAGCTATCTCACTGTAGAGTTTGTGAACTCATCTATCCCTCACAAGTTTGTTTCTGTCTGCGTGCATACGCACTATGGGGTGCAACAAAAAAGGCAGCCATTCTCACAGGAACTGTTGCTTCAGTAGGCCTTTTTCCACATTTCTAGGTGCCCGGTTATACATAACCTTACCCAATACAGACGATAGTCGTGTTCAGCATCGTGGTTAATATTCTGAACACTGTTCAGATTGCAAGTTTTGCTCGCACAGATATGTCAAGCTCACCCGACCGCAACCTATTAACTGGTAACCGATCCTGCACGACAGTGTATGACCACCTTGATTTACCTTCTTGTAGCGCTACTTCCACCATGTGCTTTGTTCGCTCAGCCGACCTCCCAGGTTGACGTACCTATGATAGGGAATATCATTATGCTAGTGGATGACCTCAGTGAGTTCCGTTGAGTTCATCGGTGATTGCTTTTTGTAACCTCCTTTGGAACAAGTCCTCACATTGTTGGTTTTATTGGCAAAAATCTGGAGGTACCGCCAAGGCCCAAATGGCCTCGTCAAGCATATCTATCGGGATGCACTCTTCTACTTTTCTCTTAATTCTCGTGGGTGGCTACTTATTCACTTGACTAAATATGATGATAGAATGCAAGTAAAGTGACTTCGGTTGTTACCCTGATTCTCCGTAACACGCTTCCGGGACTCTTGGCTCAAATCGGACCAACGTGAGTCAATTCCCTCCCAGTGCTTACAGCCTCAGAACCTTAAATATCTTTCCTTAGCCTTTCAACGGTCGTTTACAGTGCCCTGTCGTGTCGAGTCCTTTTACGGCTTCGTGAACACGCCCGATACGGCTTGGACTCAGTCGAGACATCAGTGTCACAGCTTCGCTGGAATATCTCACAATATTCCGGTCAGAGAGGTGACCCCAGCATGACATAGGGTGAGGTACAAGAGGCAGAATCAGGCTGGGCCGATGGCTACCTTGTATCCAATTAATTTAGCGTCAATGTACATCACAATAGAACCGGGCTCCTATTTATCAGAGACATCCTCGTGATTTATGCCTTCATGGTTTCGTCGGAATGCAGTTATCAACGTCCTGGAAGCTTCAATTCATATCGCCTGGTCAGCATCACTGCGCAGTAACTTAATTAAAGATGAGGCAAGGTAATGAGAAGCCGATGCATATTCCAGTTCCGTATCCAGCACGAGGGGGGAAAGGCGGATATTAATGAAGAAGGCTTTGCCTTCTGTGGTAGGTGGAGAACACGAAACACGGAAAAGCGGTCAGTGTCTTACGAGCATCTTGAGGGCCTCCTCACAAAACAGCTTTGGGCACCCCATCATGTGGAAACGAGTTATATGAACTTCGGTGGAACAAGCTTGATTGATATATACAGACCACTGCCACTTACCTTGGTAACAATCTTAGTAGCGTAACCTGACAACGCTCATCATGTGGCTGCGCGAAGGGCTATATGTCTTCATCGCAGCTTACACCCTGAATGGTTGAGCGGCGTTGCAAATCATGGCAAAAGCAGTTATCGAAGTTATTGAATGCATCGCGGTGTGGGACGGAACTTTATTTAGGTATGAATGCCAAATATATCATCATCATCACAGATCCAGGACGAGGACGATATATTGCCGTGGTAGTGCTATCAGACCAGACATTCATTTTAATGCCTTCCGTGTCGCGCACAAACTATTGGTGTTGGAGCGCATTGTCCGTCGCATCAGCCCACAGCTAATGAGTGGAGTGGTGTGGGTGGAGTGATGCAGAGCGCATTGGAGTGCAGGCGTCTAGATACGTGGGATGAGGGCAATGGCTGGTGTTTTTTCGTTCCACGCCCGAGCTCCATGTCCCTTCCTTAAGGTAAGTGAAGTCTCTTGACGCTGCCCCTAGTGCCTCATCTTGGCATGAAAATCGTAAATGCCAACCAATAAAGCCTTTCCGAAGAGTGCATAAGAAGCACAAGCTATGATAAGGATCCAACTGGAAGATACTTTGGCATTCACAGGTGAAACTAAGTAGTGGCCTTGATTGAGAATCTCCGGTGGATCACCAATCTATGAGCGTCTGGGCGTCCGTTGGGACTAAGCTTTGCCCAGCGGCATAGAGAGGTAGGTTAGCGGGAATTATATGATAAGTAAATGGGACCCTTTGCTCGCTTCGGGGCCCGCTTGTCGTTATCTCCAACGAGTAACAATATGATCGATTTGTTTACACCTCAGCGCCTACAACTTTGGAGACATCGCCACTATCCAAAGCCTCCCATCTGACACCATCAACCTCTCAGATTGAGTGTTTGATGTTAAAATAGGAACGCCTGGAGGGAACTTCTGAATTTCAATAGTACTACAACTACAAACATGGCAGCTGAAGACACCAATTCAACCTAAAAGCAATCACTATTATTTTACAAAGCTCACTTTCTGAAAGCACATCTATTCCCTTTCATCGGTCTACTCCAGCATGGACCCTAGCAGGGCCTAGAAAAGAAGAATTCTTCTTCCCAGACCTCCGGCGCTCAATCCGTGTGCTGTGGTACCATGCCAAAATTCGATGACTCTTCAGGGAGGACAAAGGCGTAGAAGGGGTGGGGTGGGGTGGTATGTGAAATATCGCAATGCAGCCAGATCAAGGAACCGGGATCTTTGGTGCCCACATCTTTTGTGGATCCTTGGAAGAAGGTGCCGAAAGGTTCAGCACAACTTCGAAAGCAGACGCGTTATTGGAACACGATGGAGAAGAAAGAAGTGCTAGTCAAGGTGATTCTCAAAGTCGGCATGACGAACATTCTTCCATATGTGCTCAGTAAATCGGAGCAACTGGGAACAATTTACATGTGCGGAGACTTGCCAGCGATGCCAGGAACCCAGTCTGAAGGAGGGATGTGGGTTCGAGCAAGGAGGATCATGCTCAGGTCTTTCTGGAAGGTCCAACGCCGCTCGACCTCTGCAGACAGGACACATACCTTGCCGTTGAATGCACCTCCTAGAGAGAGGGAAACCAGGTACGCTGAAGGTTATGAGATGGGACAACGCGGACATTGAAGAGGAAGGTCAGGGTAACTGAAAGGCGCCCGTGTTATAAGTGAGCTTTTGTGATGTAGTATGGAGATCGGAGCTCGGCTGGCGTCGCAAGACACCATCCTCCCTCCTCCTCTCATACGAAGTCACCGCCGATTCGCCACCTCGACGTTCCAACATTCCCGGAGCATGCAAACGAAGTCCTCAACATTCCGCACACCATCCCCTTCCACCTTCGGAAGGTGGAGTCTGACCCCTTCGACGACGGGATCCACTCTCCGAACGCGCTATGCCATGAAGAGGCATCCGACACCCGATTATCGTTTTGACTTCGTGTCTTGTATTTAAAGTACGTCCCCGTTATACTTGTAAACAGACACTTTAGAATGGAATGTCATCATAAATACAATATTCGTACCTTTCCTTTCATTTCTTTATTTTCTTGACCGTTTTCTGGCATTTTCTCTAATGAACAAAAACTTTGTTAGTTGTAGTATAAAACCATGTCGTAGGTACGACGAATAGAAGTTGTGGACCCCATATTTTTCCTCGGCTCTCTTCTCGCTCTCGACTCTCTACCTCGCCTTATCCCATAACCACTCCTAACGCCAGATGGACGCTGGCACCCTTTGCTACAACCCCGAACTCGCCTCGTCAGTAGTTTTGGGTGGAGGAAACTAATCGAAATTCAGCCCATCGGCACTTTGACCCTCAGGTAGGCTGCATAGGAACGTATCGTCGTCCCTGTTTTGGTTCCGCTTTTTTCCCCCTTTCCTTCGCTTCTCCTAGAGCGTATGTGGACTGCTCGGCCTTCATTAGTTTGCGATGTATGCTCCATGGTCTATTAGATTATTTTCAATTTCTGTGACACAATGTCGCTTGCGAAAACCCTACCAGGATGGATGATGGGTGAAGTCGACGATTTGATGGCGGTACCTTGCATAAACCGCCGCACGGAAGCCATCTACCAGAAAGGCTCGCGACGGTAAGCTGAACAGATCGATACAATTGTATCTATAGACGTACAAAGGAAGGTATCAAGATACAGTATTACGTGAATACAGACAGGGTAAAGTTACAAATACCACGAGAGAATCATACACGCAAGAACGAGTGACCATACTAATTAAACCCAATCGCCTCGCTAAACATTCCCAGCAACCCATGGTACGACGGAATACATTCCTTATCCTCCGGCGACCCTCTCAAAAACACATCCCTCTTCGCATTCCCCTCATCAAAACAATCATCCCGGCTATAAACGACCGGTTTCCCCCACTCGGTCCACTGCCTCCCAGTAAGCACTTGGTTAAGTATTAACGCCCCAGACGAACGATAATCCCTCACTGCCCCCTCCTGCTCCATTGTACACGGCTTCCCTTGAAGCTGTGTGATGAATTCCCGGACGATCTCATGTTGTTCCTCCTTCTGGCCGCCGAACACCTCCCAACTGAGCGCACGATGTAACCGGGTATTATGCATGACAGAGAAGCGCTGTTTCTCGATTAGGGTATACGTCTGACGATCGTGGTCTTGGGGAGTTCGGAAGTTGGCTGGAGTGCGAGCGCTACCGTAGTTTCTGAACGTCTTGGGAAGCCGCTTGATACATCCGGAGGCATCGACGCAGGTTTCCATGCCGAATGAGTAACTGCAGCAGTCTAGCGTGATTTCCTCGCCCTTTATGGTTCGGAAGTAGAGCCAGTAGTGATTATCAGGATCGAGGATGGAGGTGCGCGTGTTTGATTTGGGTTCGTAATACGTCCAAGTTTGAACACGGTTCGCCTTTCCTTGAATGCGGCCTTTGCATATCCCAAAATCGCTGACGGGGCTGTGTCCGTACTCCAGGCGGTAACATGGGCGAGGCTCCCAGTCATTCGTACGCTGACCAGATTCGTTGGCTGAAACGCGGGATGTATGCGTAGAATAGATCTCGGAGAGAATAAGAAGCGAGACTGCGACAGTTATTTCGAGCGTGAAGCTCTCTCGAAGAACGTGGAGATACAGCTTCATCGATGTCGGTAGGGACTTGCCTCTCCACCATGTGCCTAGGCTCTTTATGTCAGGAACCTTTGAGATATCGAGTTCGTGTTTGTCGCCGAGCACGACGGTGTGATGTAATGAGTTTTCGGATTGGGTAACCTTTCGTGCGCCGGGTAGGGGAGACTTGAGAATCTTATGGAGAAAAGCGGGATGGAGGTGCGCGGTTGGATGACGAGGCCCCGGACGACGACCCAATTTCTCAAACATGGCTGTGATGAAAGGATCGAGTTCTTCAGGAAGATTCTTTGCATGATCGGGTACTACATGCCGCATGAAGTCGAACATGTATGCGATGAAGGGATAAAAGACCTTGAGATTGATCTGTTGTGTTTTGGCTGAACATTGTTAGTCCTGTGTCGGGGAATTCAGAGGAGCAGATTCACCGCACTGCCGTTTATGCTCCCTCCAATCGGACTTCTGACACTCTTTCGAACAGTAAATGGCCTGTAGTGGGTGTTATCAAGGTGGCTATCGTGCAGGAGTAGCGAAACGTACGGAGGCGCAAGAACTACACAGCCGTAGAGCGGTCGTCTTGGAACAGACACTGCATTTGTCCAACTTTTGGAGGGGAACGGAGATGACTCTTCCATTGCCGGTTGGTCCTGGAAACAGGTCAAAGTCGACTTGGCCGGTGTACATCTTCTCTATGGCCTCGCGCAATTTCATGGGATTGGTACCGGGCATGGCTTGACCGCCACGCATCATACGTTGATAGGATTGCCGCCATTCATCGTCCTCCAGAGGGATCGTGCTAGGGAGTAGATCTGTATGCATGGTGGGGGTGGAGAAAGAAAGACGGCTGACGGCTTCAAATCAAATCACATTGTCATGGATAGAAGCATCTCTGATCACGTTGTCCCAGGTGTCAGCCCGATAACAAGAGTAGTATTGTCTCGAAAGGAGTAACACTGTAGGTCCATAACCGAGAAGCGTGACCTTTGATTGGTTTGATTGTTCATGCGCATGGATGAGATATGTTCTATCATACATGTATCATGTCCAGATGCCCCGGTCTCCGGTCTCCGTTGATCACGTTCTTCCCAACTTCTGTGGTATCACGTGTTCGAATAGGGGTAACACTTGACCGAGCTACTTCCTTGACTGCCACTATGTCATCCACCCTCGCCCTCAACTGCTACGTTCGTGGCGACGATCCCAGTAGCATATTTTCCATCAAGATCGCCGCTAATAAGAAGTGCTGGTGTTTCCAAGGAAGCGATTAAAGCCGAGAAAAGTCACATGTTCCGGAATGTTGATGCGGACGCCTTTGAAGGTTTTCTCTGCTTTCGATTCGAGGGTGCGTGTACACATCATCGTCCAATGTGAGTACCAATACTTCCTGCACCATTGTCATATTCTCGCCCTTCACTTTTAGCTCCAGAAGTCCACGTCGAAGATTCTACACCTCCTCATGCTCACCCTCGACTGCTATGTTCACGGCGAAGGTCCCGATAGCGTCTTCACCGTTAAGGTCACTGTTAACGAGACGATCTATGATCTTAAGGAAGTTTATCAAGCCAGGAAAAGCCGTGTATATGGATATAGTAGTTGGGAGCGCACGTTCAATGGCTGCACGCATGACATCTCACAAGATGCACATTGGCTCTGGATCGCATGTGGACTCAGAACTTGTGTGCTGATATCGCCATGATACTAGTACTGTACCCGTGTTAAATCAATAAATGCTTTTTGTTTCCTACTGTTTCTTGCCTTGAGCGCTTGAGCACCATTATCCGTTCATAGGTGAAGCGCTGATCTACCTCCAGTTGCGGCCACCTCCATTTGTGTGTCCTCTAAAGATTCCTATGCAAAGAACAGTGGCTCGAACCCGTCGAACGGTGTCACCACGACCTTAATCCTGCCAATATAATAACCCGGCCGGGGTGTTGCCTGTTCTACTAAACCGAACGTGCTCATGTATTACTGTTCTTACAAACATAACGACAAACTTATAGAACTAAATCCGAGCTTTTCGCTATTAAAATCCGATACACGGACATGTACAAGACACGGTTGTCCATAGGCCAAGTCGACTGCCTCTGTCTGCCTTTCGAACCTGGCGAATAAGAATGCCAAAGTTAAGTTTCACACCTCTTCTATGTTAGGTTCTTCAACAAATTGGTAAAACAGGCTAGGTTATGCTCACGAGAATAATGTCCCCCATAAGACAAAGGGTAAAACAAGCTATCATCGGCGACCTTATGAAACCATGTAGACACTGCGACATCCTCTGACTGCCCCAGGGGCCTCAAGACACCACAAACTGAAGAGGCGAGTTCGTGATTAGATGTGAAAGGGCGCCAGCATCCGTCTGGCCATAGAGATGATTGCGAGTTGAAACGAGATAGAGAGTAGAGAGCGAGGAGAGAGCAAAGAAGATGGGGGGGGAACAAGTAAGTTGTATTCCTTGTACCTACTACAATGTTTCTTTTATACTACCTATCTTTCGAGGTCCGAGCCGTATGATATATAACACAGGAAAATACTAGAAAATTGAGAAAACAGTCAATAGAGCGAAAAGAAAGAGAATGAGTCACGAGTAAGCCTTGTATCACCACCTCGGAACTTCGTCTCCTAACACTGAATTCCAACGTTGCGGGATTCTCGAGGCACAAGGGACAACGGGTATTCTTAGAATGAAATCGGAGGTCGGAAGGACGTATATAGGATAGCGAGCTGGTGGAGCCGTTCCGTCGTCGACATTGTTGAGCCACCTTCCGAGTGCGGAAGGTAGTGGTTGAATAGGCGGTGACGTCGTATGGATGGTCCGAGTATCTTGCGTCGTCGGGGAACGAGGTCGGCGGATGTCGAAGTAATGCGGAGAGGATGACGGATGGCGATTTCATGGCCAGCCGGCGTCCGATCTCCATAAAACCTCGACGGGAATGTTCCGTCGGACTTTACTCGATATCACCAACCAGGAGGGATGTCTGGGCCAACTGAATGGTTAGGATGAGGACAGACCGCACTCGCAATCATATGGCGGTAAGTGAGAGTAGAGGAAACCAACTCGCCAGGGATGAAAGAAGTATAGAGGACATAGAGGGCATCTCAACAGACAGACTGTTACAGTGAAGACTCTAAGTTCCTGAATATACATCACAGAACACCATGATATCACAGTTTGTCATGGCAGGCGACAGGACAAACAACAAGAACAGGAGGTAGCATGTTGTGGGAACGCAACTTGAATCTATTGGACGATGGAGGCAAGGCTCATGAATACACAGTGATGTAGCATCAGGTAATATATTGCATCATAGTAATAAGGGTAGTCTGTTACATTATGCAGCTATTCGCCAGGACAAGTAGCAATATCAAGGTCCCATGTCTCCCAACACAGGTGCTTGCTCACAGAAACCCGGGTTTGGAGGGTGAGAGCTCCGTAACTGATGTAAAAGAAAGGGAACGTACAGGTCCCTGCTCAACAAACACCTTTTTTGTTGGATGGGGAAAAGATAGGGAGTGAGGGCGAGTCAATCATTCGTCGGTGAAAGACGAATAACGAGGGTTTTACTTATTTGTACCTGGTCTCCGTTAGTGGCTATTTTTTTTTAATTTTATGTTTCCCACAGGGTTAGAAGGCGTGGACTGAGCCCAGACTGAGGCTGGCCTATTTCCCACGGGGTTAGGTCCTTTAGCAGAGAATTTGGCGATACGTATCCGACAAAATCCTCCTCTTGCTTCTACAGAGTCTGGGGCTGTTCTCGAAAGAAGAAAGGCGGTGACAGTTAAACTGCGTAGTTCTGACCCCGTCACAATCTCCCACGATCACGTGTACCCAAAACGCAGATTCGTCGCATTAGCCATTCAGGAGTCACACTTGCTTGCTCCTCATTAAACCACCATGACTGCTATTGAGCGCCTCCATTACCTCTCGCCTATGGCAACACTGAATTACTGGGATGACCAAGACCATCCCGTGAGGACCAAAGATCACAAGGACGATTACATCAGGCTCCTTGGCAAATACACCGATCCCGAATACAAGCAACTCGCCGCATTCACATCGCAGACTTCCCATAAGGTTATCTCTGTCCCGCGACAAGTACTTGATCGCTGCGACGTCTGTGGGTCCAAAAGACGGCTGAAAGTCTGCATTTCGTGTGCGTCGGTGAGTTGGTCGAAACATCTGCTTCCACATGTGCGGCTTAGCTTTACCCTTCAGAGCATTTATTGCTCCCAGGAATGCCAGAAGAAACATTGGAAGAGTCATAGTGCCTCCTGCAGTAAGCACCCCTTTTACTACGAAAACAACTCCTCATGCAAATAAGCACAGCCCAGAGTCAGAAAATCAATCTGCGGACATTTTACCCAATCCTCGCCTACCTAGTCGATTATTTCAGGCGTGTTGGAGAGCCAAACACACCCTTCCATCCCGCTATGCAATCCAAAATCCTACAGGCACCCATTCCAGCTCCCCGAAAAGCTCCGCGCCCAAACGAAAGGCTTCGCCAGGTCGTCGTGCTAGGGGAAGAGTATCACCTGGAACAGCCTGGCGCCCTTGCAAACTGGTGGCACGGGAAACAGGGGCTGTTGACGGGTGTAGATGATCAGATGAAGCTCATGTTCCAAGTCCTCCGGGAGATCAACACTTTCGAAATCACCATTGCCATCTGTCTCGTCCTCCTCACGGATCTCTACTCTGCCGAGGATCCCCTCGACGATGGGCCTGCAGGACCGTACTACCGCCTCGAGTATGGTCAGGATCCGATATCTGATTTCGGGATCTGCAAAGGCAAAATTCGAGGAACGACGCATTACGTGCAAGTGTGGGCGTATCGTGACGCGAAAACGGGGACAGAGCACACTTATAATGATCCAGACAACCACTATTGGATCTATTTCAAAACCCTCACTGGCGACGAGGTCACTTTGGATTGTAACAGCTACAGCTTTGGGATGGAGACGCTCGTTGATGTGGAGACGCTGATAAAGAAGATCCCGGATTATATGGTTATTGATTATAATACCAGGGTTCCGGCGCTGTTGAGAGGGCGGATGGATCGAGGTGCTCAGCCGTACGCTCTCATTGAGGAGAAGCGGTTTTCCGTCATGCGAGATACGAGACTACATCAGGCTATCCTGACGCGATTTCCTAACGACGATACGCCTGAAGATAAGCGGATCATACGTGAGTTTATGGAGAAGGTGCTTGGTCAAGAGGTCGAAAAGAGGCAGGAGGACAGGTTGTGGAGGTATCGGATGTTTGGGAGTCTCATGTTGAGGGAGGTTCTGGAAGGACAGATGTGGAAGAGTCTTGGTAAACCTATCATCCATCGCACGGATAATTTCCTTTCTCCTCGTCCTCTCCGGATGCCAAATTACTCAAGAACGTGACGGATGGGGACCTTTTGGTTTAATACCAGACTTATTCCAGTAGATAGATCACTGGTTGACGAGCCCTGCGCGGGGTCAGATTGTCCAGTGAGCGCCCAAGGAGCGGGACCCTGGCATCATGAACGGGAAGACCAGGGGAGCTGGGCAGGATGATACGATAAAGATAGAGGCGGAGGGTACGTTACAGTAGTCCAATGAAAATGAAACCCTCTTGGATTCCCCTATTCCATATCATCCTTGCCACGCCACAGTCCTACTTGATCCTATTAACCATGCAGCCCCTACGTGACCAAGTAGCTTCGCCAGCTGAAATACGGAGCGACACAATGACTTATCATGATGTCATCGGGCATTGCGCGGGGAGATGTGTGGCGGCACACTCGTGACCAAGTTGAAGATGCTCAGCAGCGTGAGTGCTGCGCGACTAGCGGTGATAGCCCAATTTGCGCATCCACCACCTTGAAACCACCTTTTTCCAGCTCAGCTTCAAACTTTGAAACACCCCATTTAGTCTCGACCGCTCGAGCCACTAAGTCACTGTATGATTAATCTATCACTTCATCATAAATGTCACACCTGACAGCATGCATCGCTGGGCTGGAGTACACGCACCTGCAGCTTGCCCTAACACGCCCACACTTATACCAATCTCATTCACCTTTCCCTGCTCTTCCACAGTAATCAACGATGGAACACCCTCCCGGAGTTTCGCGCCTCGATCTAGTCACTGACAACGACTATTGGCTCAGATGCATGATTGGTATGCAATTAGGTCCAAAGGCGTTCATGCAATCCGTCAACGAGATACGATTGTTGGATATGGAGGTGAAGAAGAAGAAGAATTATCCGCCTACGACGAGGACTATCGCTGTCCCGCTTCAAAGTCTTGACCGATGCACTATTTGCGGGACTACGCAGGGATTACGAGTCTGTAACTCGTGTGCTTCGGTAAGCTACACTTCACCAATCGAGGTTATGACTGCTGATTGACATGCGAACTACGTATCGCCAAGGCGATATACTGCTCTCAAACCTGCCAAAAAGCAGATTGGCCTACTCACAAAGCATCCTGTAGTGCGTAACCCAACCCCCCTCCTACTCACATTTCCTCGGATTAAAGCGCCCCATGATCAAGCCCGAACCAGTCAAATCAACCTCAAAACCTTCTACCCCTTCATCGGCTACCTCTTCGAATACCTCCGCAAGATCGCATCCCCCTACGACGGGCGATACCGCCACCCAGCCATGAACCTCAACATCGGCCGAGGACCCATGCCCCTACCCCGCAAAGCCCCGCGCCCCAACACGACCACCTACCAAACCATCCACCTAACCGGAGACGACACCCAAGACGGACCCGACGACGGCCTCGTCAAATGGGTCAAATTCAAAATCCGATTCCGAGACCGAACCAAATGGTGGTACCAAGTCACCCGAGAGGAGCTCATCTTCGAACTCACAACCGCCGTCGCCCTCCTCCTCCTCGCCGAGATCTACTCCACCCACTTTGACAAACCAGGCCAAAAAACCGGCGCGAAACCGCGTTACCGCCTCGAATACGGCCACAGCCCCATTTCGGATTTCGGGATCTGTAAAGGGCGAATTCGGGGCGAACGGAATCGGTTGCAGGTTTGGGATTACGTGCACCCTGTTACGCAGGAAAAGGAGCGGGTGTTGGATCCGGATAATCACTATTGGATTTATTTCAAGACGATTTTGGGGGAGGAGGTGACGTTGGATTGTTCTAGTTTTAGTTATGGGATGGATATGTGCGTTGATGCGAGTGAGTGCTCGGATAACCTGCCCAGGAACTTGTGGTCGTCTACTTGCAAGAAAGTGCCTGCGTATTTCAGGACGCCGGATCAAGACGAGCATAGGCATTATACGCTCATAGAAGAGAAGAGGTTCTCCGTCATGCATAATACGCGGCTTCATCAGGTGCTCGTGGAAACGCACAGGAATAGTATCTTTTCGTTTGTCCCGGAGGATGAGAAGAAGGTTTTTCGGGAGTTTATGGAAGAGGTGTCGGGGAAGCCTTGGGAGCCGTTTCAGGAGGAGTTGTTTTGGTGGCATAGGGTTTGTGGCGGGGGGATGTTGAGGATGGTGTTGGAGTCGGGGGATTGGAAGTATTGGAAGAAGCCGATTAAGTGTAAGGGGTTTGATACGTTTGGGTTTGAGTTGTTGGATGGGTGTGTGGATGAGTTTACGATGGGGCTTGTTGATCTTGCGATAAAGGGGCATAAGTATGAATGAAGTTGGCCGTGTAGATATGTTTTCGCTGTAGTGATTGTATCCTCGTACTCTTAGACGTTTGATGTACTTCTGATGTGGACTCTTTCAGCGCGATAATCAAGGAAATAAACTGAACCTTGGTGCCTTCGAAACTGTGGGTAGTTATGCATTCCGCTGGTTCTGAAATCCACGAATGAAATGAATTAAAAATCGTCAATTGGATTAAGCGATTTAACGGTAAAGCTTCACGTTCTTGTCAGCTTCCATCCATGCACAGTCGAGCGAACGGCTTCATCGCCCGGGTCTTCTGGGAACATAGGCTATCTATGTGTCAGTCACGCCCTCACAGGAAATCTAATTGAGCGGCTCACAGGGAAAGTTTCCCTAACGATTTGATCGGCTTTCCAACCTCTACTCCTCGCCTTTTCAAAAAACTCCATATCGCGATGAGCGAGATGTGGACGATGGTGACTGTAAAACACAAGGACACACGCAGACGGATCGTTCGAGATGGTTTGTTCACATGTATTGAGAAGGGCATCGTGTTGTGAGTGGTTGAATATCAAATCGGAAAGGATGATGATGTCGAATCCGGTGCTCTCGGGTGGAAGGACGGAGTGAAGAGGCTCGGTGTCTTGTCCCCAGATGTACCCTTGTACAATAACGCGATCTTGGAGATCAGACGGTACGTTTTCTGATACATTGTGGTGGATGTTGTCGATGAGAGGGGCGTCGGGGTAGTCTGTGACAACGACTTTGGATGCGCCTGTCAATGCAGCGATGATACTCGGCAAGGCACCTCCCGCTCCGAGTTCTAGCACCGTACGATCTTGGCAGAGCCTAGTGGAGTCCAGAAGCGAAGCAAAGGAACGAGAAGCGTTCCATCTATAAAGCAGCCTTGAGTATTTATGTCCTAGAGTTGACTGGAAAGGAAAGGCTAACAGATGATGAGCCCATAGCGGGTGACTTCCTACAAGCCTGATTTGAATGTCGTGTGGTTCTGACGAAGGCTGGATACGGCTGTACGTTGAGTATGTGGGTTCTGGAGTTGGTGGTCGTTCCGGCTCCTATGTAGAGGTATGTAAATTGAGTTTGAAGCGACAATGGCGCGCATACAGGGAATATGGTATCGAGGTCGAGGGGAGTGTCGTCAGAGGCCATGGGAGGAAGCTAAAAACGATGGAATTCATTGATTGATGTAGATATCTTTGTGCGGCCGCCCGCGGCAGCAGCACGTGCGTCAGAGAGAAAGTGAACAATTTCGGATTCAGCGAATACCATCTGTCATGCGAATGTCAGCCAGGTTCATTTTTAATTAAACAAACACAGAGTCTATTTACAGACAGGCACGGGGATGTGAGTCCGCACGACGCGCAGGAGTGTTCTTGTCTGTGGAGAGGTCGAGGCAAAGCAGCCCCTTGTTGGTGGGGCGATTACGTCGATGCTCTGGGAGGTGAGGGGATCGAGATCCGGAAACAAAGACGGTTGGGAGGATTTCTTGGCTGAGTCGTTGAGTGGATTGGTATGAGCAGGTGGAGCGTGTCGTGTACATTTGATATTTTGTCACTGTCTTATTTTTGACATAAAGTCCCCCACCCACTTTCCCCAGGCTGCCTCGCAGCTGTCTTTACCTTGTTTCTCCTATTCCCGTCCGTTTCAACAACGACCAGGACGATAGCGGTTCATTAACGTGCATTACGTACGAGAATGTGGACGGCCCTGCATCTGGGACTGGCAGCCCTAGCGCTGACCCTGCTTGCGCGCTTAGTGGATGCGCAAAACTTGACCAACGAACAACTTGCGGTCATCAGCCAACGACTGGCCGAAGGTGCTCAGAAAAGGTGGGCGCTTCCACAGCCTTTCAACGATCCTTCCGAGACCCATCAATTAACCTAACTTTCATTTCTCCTTTTTAATATCGGGCCAGTTGGGAACTAGGCACGCGTACACAAACAATCCTCGAACTCAATGCAACCCTCTACTCTGTCTTTTCACCTAACGCTCTCCCACCACCATCCATACCACCTGCCAATCTCACACCCATTCTCGAGCCTCTGTTCTCCATCCCAAGAAATGTCGTCATCAACCGATCTAACGCCAATAGAAACGCCGTGGGGCCACAACCATTGATTCCGGACGGGAGCGCTGCGGATCCGGCATCCATCGGGATAAGCGTTTTGTTGGCAGATTGGACAGGGCAGGCGAACGGTAATGCGAGCTTGGACTTTGCAGGTGCTGCGAGGGATCAGCTGGATTTCTTGCTGAACAATGTGCCGCGTACTCCGGATGGGGCGATCTCGCATCGGGTTTCCGAGGTGCAGTTGTGGTGCGTTGAATCTCAGTTGCCGGTTTTTTTCGCGTTTTTGTTGACGTTGGTTGTATGGATATGGTCAGGAGCGATTTTGTATACATGGTACCCCCTTTCTTCGCGTACTATGGCGTGCTGTCGGAGAACAGGACGTTGTTGCTCGAGGCTTACAACCAGATCAAGCTTTATCGCAATTATCTGCGTGATCCTAAAGCTCAGAATAGGTGGAAACATGTCTTGCTGGGGCAGCCAGGACAGGATAGTCCGAATAACGACGAGGGCTATTGGACGACTGGTACGCTCCTGCATCCTTCCATCAAACTACAACCTGAAAGTCGCGTCCGAAAGGCAACGGATGGGCAGCAGCTGGCATACTTCGTGTACTCGCCACCATACGCAACTCACAATACGCCAACACATTAAAAGGTCAACAGAAAGATTTAAGCAACTGGGTAAAAGAGATCCACGATGGAATGTACGCTCTCCTTGTACGTACCCTCCCTCCCTCTCCTCCCCCTCTTCCTCACCCCTTCACATCCTCAGAATCCATCCGTGAATCTATGGACCAACTACCCCGACGTACCTCCATCATCCCCAGGCAACTTCTACGACGCCTCCGGATCAGCTCTCCTAGCATCAACCGTATTCAGAGGCGCCGTCATGCTCAACCAATTCACACACGTCCCAGCCGCAGAAAAAATCCGAACAACACTATTCTCACCTTCAACCAACTCCTCTCCTACCACCGCACTTCAATCCCAATTCGCCAACTACCCCCATTTTACAAACGACGGTTGGCTCACACCAGTTGTTAATCCGTACTCTTATGGTCAAGAGGGCTCGAAGTCTCCGGAATCGGAAGCGTTTGCTTTGCAGTTGCATTCGGCGTGGAGGGATTGGGTTCAGGATGGTGCGAGGGGTGCGAATGATGCGGTGAGTTTACGGTTTGCGAGGAGGTGTGGGTGGGAGAGTCTGGATGCTTGGGGGTGGTTGGTGCATGGTGGTGGGTGGATGTGGTTGATGTGTGGGTGCGTTGTTGGGAGTTTGGTGTTTTAAGCGGATGAAGGGAAGTGTTTATGGACTTTCGGTTTTTGGGTTGTCGTGCGTATTGATTGGTTTGTTGGAGTAGGTATGATAGTACCTTGGACGATTTTATTGTATAGCATGGACAGTTTGGTAATTTTTGTGAATTTATGTCATGATGAGAATAATATACATGTGTTTGGGACTAATTATAGGCATGGCTCCAGGCGCGGGATAGTTTCACGGGATCTATGTATATGTCTCTTTATTCCTTCTCACCTTTGTTATTGACTGTACCAGGATGGCGAAACGACTGAAGGCGACCGTGAACTGTGATTTAGGAGAGGTCAGTTGAAATTTCGTCTCCGACTCGATGGCGTGCTGATGTCCCGTCAAGGGATACAGTCTCTACCGCATCGTACGTCCATTATACCCAACCTCCAAAAGAACCGAACTCAATCCTGTTCACAGGCAGACGATGAAGAACTAATGAAAACAATCCACCTCGCCAACATCGCATGTGGCTTCCACGCATCGTACGTCTCTCACCTGCCTCCCCAACCACTCCTCGCAAACGGCTATAACTATAACAGCGACTTTGATATAATGAATCAAACCGTCTCTTTCGCAAAAGCCAACAACGTCAAAGTCGGTGCGCACCCCTCACTCCCTGACAGACAAGGTTTCGGAAGAAGGGAGATGAAAATCTCACCTGTAAGCACCAAGCCCCTCAACACCTCAGCCACTCACATTCTAACTTGGGACGACCAGGAAGAACTCTTCAACTGTTTCGTCTATCAAACAGGTGCCCTTGTAGGTTTCCTCAAGGTCCACGGGATGCGGTTACATCACATCAAACCTCATGGAGCGGTGTATGGGCAGATGGCGAGGGATCTGGAGTTGGCTAGGGCGGGTGTGAGGGTTTGTAAGGTTTTTTCTGGATTGGATGCGGACTCGGACGGTGGGAGTGGTGTGGCTTTTGTTGGGTTGGCTGGGACTATGCAGGAGGTTGCTGCGAGGGAGGAGGGGGTTCGGTTTGTCCCTGGTGAGTGCTCAGATAACCAATGGCAAAGTTTCGATTATGGAATCTTTTTGTTTGTATAGAGTGGTTTGCGGATTTGGGGTATGATAAGAGTGGTAAATTGTTGATTACCAAGTACGTTGCTGAGACTGATAGGAGTGTTTGGGCGAGGCTGAACGAGGCGGTTTAGGATGCATGATCCGGTCTCGGCTGAGGTGGTCACTGAGCGGGTATGTTTTCTTTTCTTATTTGCTTTTCTACGAAACTTGAATTAGGAGCCGGCAGGTTAATCGGCTTTTGAAGGAGCGGTTGATTACTACTGAAGTTCCGGGTCATTATCTTCCGCTTGGTGATCAAGTGGATGAGGTTACTATTTGTGTGCACTCCGATACCCCTGTACGTCATGGTTTATTTTTACTACTTTTAGGGGCTGAAATGTGCTAATGGGTATCTTAGGGCGCTGTTGGTATTGCGAGGCTTGTCAAGAAACTTGTGGACGAGCATAACCTCAACGCTTGATTGACATGTTGGAATACAGGTTGTAATATATGATGTGTCGAGAAATCCTCTTGGAGATCTCATGTGAAGGAATTTGCCTTTGTAGATGGAAACAGCTGACACTGCGTCATGAGTTCAATCCGAACATGATCTTTCTCATGCCTCACTCCAAGCTTCGCGCAAACCCTCCAAGATTTCACACACCAATCAACGATCCCATTAATCACTATCCCGACTCCAGCCCTGGTAACATCGTCCAATCTCAAGGCTTTTCGACTTTGCTCGCTGGAAGATGGTGTCTCCAGACAACACGTTCACAAAACACACCCTCCTCGTCGCCAATCGCGGCGAAATCGCAGTCAGGATCCTACGAACAGCCAAAAAGCTAGGCCTACGCACCGTAAGCGTATACACACCCGCTGATGCTACCGCACCGCACGTCACAATGGCAGACATCTCCGTGCCCCTATCTATATCATCACCAGACCCAACCTCGACTAATGATCCCACTCAAAAAGTCAATTCGGCTTCTGCAACCGAAGGCACAGCATACCTTTCCCTAACTCCGATCCTCGAAATCTGTAAATCGCAAAACGTCACGCTTGTTCATCCAGGATACGGATTCCTTTCTGAGAATGCAGAGTTTGCAGAGATGGTGGTGGATGCTGGGATGACGTGGTTGGGCCCGAGTGCGGAGAGTATGAGGGCTATGGGGATGAAGCACGAGGCGCGGAGTATTGTTCAGTCAGTTGGTGAGTCCGAAGGGGGTGGTGGTTTGGAGTTGAGGGTTGTACCTGGATCGGAGGGGTTGTTGAGAGATGCGGCAGAGGTGAGGGAGGTTGTGGAGAGGATTGGGTTGCCTGTGATTTTTAAAGCTAGTGCTGGAGGTGGTGGGCTTGGGATGGTTGTTTGTGAGAGGATGGAAGATCTTGGAGCGGCGTTTGAGAATGCGAGTGCGAGGGCCAAGGTGGGCTTTCAGGGTTTTTATCTGTTATGGGACTGAGCGCGTTTGCAGAGTCTCTTTGGTCGCGATGGTGTGTTTTTGGAGAGGTATTTTCCGCGTGCTAGGCATATCGAAATTCAGGTATACAGCCGCTTTTGGTTGTTGATTTACAAGTTAAGATGGACTGCGTGCTCAGGTATTTGGCGATGGTGAAGGAAACGTCGTACACATGGGAGAGAGGGAGTGTAGTGCACAAAGGAGGCATCAAAAGGTTATCGAAGAATGCCCCAGCCCTTTCCTTGAGACCCATCTGGGTACGTCGTCAGTTTTATTGCTCGCAATCCACAAACCGACGGGAACACACAGGTCTCAGAGAGAAGATGTGTGATGCAGCTGTTGCGGTGTGTCGTTCGATTCAATATGAATCTGCAGGTATGTCAGGCTAGACACTGCTCGAACACCAACACATGATTTTTATATTCACTTAGGAACGGTCGAGTTCCTAGTCGATGACGAAACTGGTGCTTTCTACTTCCTGGAGATGAATACCCGAATCCAGGTCGAGCACCCCATAACGGAAGTCACGTACAACAATCTTGACATCGTCGAAATGATGATCAAACATGGTATCGCCAAACGTGAAGGAGTATGCTCGCCCGTTGATATGAGTCAAACAACGTATGACAACCTTAGACGAGCTGCGAAGGACGCAGGACAGGGATACGCACTGGAGGGGCGAGTGTACGCAGAGAATCCTGCAGAAGGATTTCTACCTTCTCCTGGATTGTTACAGCATGTAGAATTAGAGGAGAGGTTTGAATGGTTGAGGATTGACAGCTGGGTGAGCTGCTCATATCCCGTTCAGTGTGAAACAGACGTTAAAAGAGGTTAGATTTCGACAGGCATGCAGGTTACACCTCATTTCGATCCCCTACTTTGCAAAGTCATCGTCCACGGAAGCACCCGCGAGGAAGCAATATCGCGGTTCTTGAAAGCTCTTGGAGAGTGTAAAATCTACGGCCCGCCGAACAACATGGAGTACTTGAAGGCTGTCGTATCAAGCCCGGCACACAGGGCGGGTAAGGTTACCACGAGGTTTTTGGACAGCTTCAACTACCTTCCTACGTGAGTTCATTTTCAGGTCCCTTGTATATGATACGAGTGACGAGACTACAGTGCCATGAAGATGACTGCATCGGGCTTAGAGATGTCAATTCAGGATCTTCCTGGGCGTACAATTGGCAAAGGGGTACCTCGTAGCGGACCGATGGACCCCATAGCCTTCTTCATTGGGAACCTCTTAGTCGGAAATAAGAAAGAGACGGAAGGGATTGAAATCATAGTTGTCCCTGGAGTGCCCGCCTCCTTCCAATTCCTCTGTCCTGCCGTAATCGCTGTTACTGGTAGGAGTGTGACCATTGCTGTGGACGGGGTGGAAGCGAAGATGTGGTCTAGCGTGGTTATTCCTGCTGGAAAAACTCTCCAAATCAAAGCAAAGACGGAGGACGAAGGGAAGGGCGGATTGAGGACATACCTTTCCGTCCGCGGTGGGTTTCCAAATATGCCCAAGTACCTCGGCTCCAAATCGACTTCGATGGGTTTGGGTGGCTACCAGGTACGTGATCTTCGTGTGAGCTGCACGGAATGTACTAACTCTCGTCAAGGGCAGGTCACTCATGATAGGGGACTACCTCACCTTGGAAACCCTTGTATCTACCTCTATAGACGACACTCCTCTCACGCTGCCTCAAGAAATGATACCGACGTACCCACGAAACTGGATTATATACGTTCTTCCAGGACCCCAAGATGACGAAGAGTTTTTGACAAAGGGCGGGATTTCGGGATTCTATGCTACTCATTGGCAAGTTAGTCCCTCGAGCAATCGGATGGGAATTAGACTCGAGTCTTCGGAGAAGATTCAGTGGGCGCGAGCGAGTGGAGGTCAAGGCGGTGCACATCCGAGTAACATCCTTGATAACGCATACGCGCCTGGCTCTGTCAACGTAAATGGAGACACACCCGTTCTTTTGACTAACGAGGGACCGGACATGGGAGGATACGTGTGCTTGTGTACGGTGGCTACCGGAGAGTTGTCAGTATTTTGACATTTCTTCATTTCACCGGGTCGCCGTAGAAAGATGGACTGAAACATTACAGATGGAAACTCGGCCAGCTCAGTCCCGGGAGCAATGTGCAGTTTCGACGTATTTCGCATGGTACGGCCGTCGAGATTCGGAAACACAACGAGAAATTCCTGGCCAAGGTCGAGGAGATTGTCTCCGGGCAACATGGGGAACCCGCAATGGCGCTGTACAATGACACCCAACGAGATCAAGAATACTCCCCCAAGTTGTACCAAAAGCGCGAGCCGGAAAGCGAAAAAGACGCCTTCGTCTTGCGCCAGGTAGGTTTCATCAAATTTAAATCGCATAGAGTACCGAACCCAGCTTTCGTTCTAGGCGGGTGACTCGGCCATCCTAGCCGAGTTCGGGCCTATGGAGCTGGATCTCTTCACTCGTGCCAAAATTCAAGCTTTCATGAATGGTATCAATGCGCAGAACATTTCTGGAATCAGGGACCTGTGCCCTTGCATTCGTTCTTTGATGGTAACACTTGGCTTACTACCCGAAATTCTGAGCTGATCATCTAATTGAATAGGTCCATTATGATAATAATTTGATCTCCCAATCTGACTTGGTCCAACGCCTCTCGGTGGTGGAGCAAGGAATCCCGATCGATCTCACGCATATGTCATTCCCAAGTCGTAGGATCATACTTCCCATTGTTCTGGACGATCCCTGGAGCCGGGACGCAACACAGCGGTATATGCGTTCTATAAGAGAAAAGGCGGTGTACCTTCCGAGCAATGTAGAGTACCTTGCGAAGAACAATGGCCTCAGCGGATCAAAGGAAGCCCTAGAAAAGCTAGTATCATCGGATTGGGTAAGGTTGACGTTAAAAAGTTTACCGCATCATCCGACTAAACACCACTTAAGATCGTACTTGGAGTAGGGTTCTACTTGGCGTGCCCGTTCCTTGTACCAGTGCGTCTCTGCTATGCAGCAGGGACATTCAACTCAATTGAACTCTAGGTTGATCCCCGGAGCAGGCTGGTGGGGCAAAAATTCAATCCATCACGTACCTTCACACCTCGGGTAGAAGCCGTTTACGCTCACACTTCCACCCTTGACGGACTAACGGGTTCATAGGGCGCAGTTGGTATCGCAGGTCCTGTTACAGCCATTTACCCAGTTGAATCACCTGGGGGATACCAACTTTTTGGCCGCTCGCTCCCAACATGGCAAACATGGGGCAAGGGTAAAAATTTCTCGCCAGATGTGCCTTGGCTACTTGAACCTTTTGACCAGGTTAGATTCCACCTGAGAATCTGAAGCCGAAAGTGCTGACTGTAGCAAAGCTTCAGTTCGAGCCAGTGGATATTGCCACGTATGAAAAGGTTTGTTTAATCCCAAATGAATACCAGCATGTTTGGCTCATCTTTATTCCAGTTCGAACGGCTTTTTGAACAGGGTCGATATGCATTCAAGGTGAGCGAGATCCATAATAGCTGTGATATCATTTGAGATGTTCCCAGATAGAGGCCACGGTCTTCTCCATGAGGGATTATGTCGCGTCGGTGGCTTCCATTGAGGAAGAAATAGCCAATTTTCGCCAGCAACAACAAATAGCCAGTGAAGCACAAGCTGAAAGGTAATCTCAAGAATTCGCCAATAACGAGTGTTGGAATTGACATAACTCTTCAGAGAGCGAATATTACTGTTGGAGTGGGAACACGACAAGGCAAGCCGAGCAAAGCGTCCGCCGAGCAGTGCTGTGGAAGGTAACCGAATGTTACGTCCTACTAAAATAATTGATATTTTACTCACTCCACACCTATCACTTTTATGGCGATCAGACCGTGATGTGAATGCAGCTACAATAAGGGCAACGCTCTTCGCCTCAGTATGGAAAATTTTGTGCAAAGTAGACGACATGATAGTGTCATCGGAAGAGCCCCTTCTTGTCCTTGAAGCCATGAAATCCGAGATTTCAGTGCGGCCAGACCCTGAGCATGTTGGGAAAGTTATCAAGGCCTTTGGACCGGGGGTGGGAGAAGGTGCACTCGTAAAGCCGGGAGACGTGTTGATTGTCTTGTAGTTTGCCAACTTGGAATGTGATTTATTCGTAGTCCCTAATAACCACCTTCAATTGACACTGATAGTACGACTCGTTGGCGAGCCCATAGGATGTATTTGGCTTCATATGCCATCAGGTTTAAAGGGCAACATAGCCAAACCATGACTATTTTAAGACACTTCATCTCTGTTGCTTCGAACCAATTGCCGCTTTCGGCACTCCTAGGCATTGGTCCTTATGGGCCTTCGAAACTTGCCTCTCGCATGTAACGAAGGGTACGTTGCTGCGAAGTTACATCGTCTCATGGTACTAAATTTATGCAGCAATTATTTTGCTGAGATTTGGAGTTCCAAGGAGCTAATCTATTCAAATTGCCCCTGTTCCCAGATTCAGAGTGGAGTGAGACCCTTGTTAGCAGAGGTGCGCACAGAGCATCTCAAAGCTGCAAAAGATGACCACTGGTATACGACTATTCAACACTAAGTAACCCAAGTCCAGTATTGGCCTATCTTGCAGTCCCAGCCAAAAAGTTCAGTACCAGCAGTGGCCCGTCCGACACAATCCCAACTTATGGGTTTGTACGGACAGAATGTCATGAATGAATGGCCTTCGGCACTACTAAATTTAGCACTACTAGTCACAACGCGATCAAGACTTCATATGCTCCACCTTCACGATGAGACGTGAACCTGAACAGCGGCAAGGCTTCTCATGCTTACATTGCTGGGTAACCGACGGGCGTCGTTTTTTCGCAGACAGCTACCCACACTTGAGAAACCACCAAAATGATTGGCAGCCGTAAAGCCTCTCCTGTAGCAAATTCCTGGCGGAAATACCTCGACATATGCTATAAAAGCTCAGCAATATCGGGGTCGTAAGGGTGCAAGGGATTCTCCTGCGAGATCACCAATGGTTCATCTCTCTCTTGGAACGCTCCTCGGTCTCCTGCCTTTGGCATTTGCTGCCACTCGCCACTTTGACTTCACGGTCAACAATGCTCGTGTCAGTCCTGACGGCTTTGAACGAGAGTAAGCCGAATTACAGTCTACATGTTTCGCGGATACCTGACGTTATACAAGTGCCGTATTGATCAATGGCCAATACCCTGGACCTCTTATTGCGATCAACAAGGGCGACGATGTTGTGATTCCCACTCACAACCAACTCAGCGACCCTTTGATGAGACGCAGCACTTCCATTGTAAACACTTTTGCAACTTATTCGGACGCCATACTGATCAATACGATAGCACTGGCATGGTTTCTTCCAACCTCGTACCTCTGACATGGACGGTCCTGCCTTCGTGAATCAATGTCCTATTCCTCCTAATACGACATTTACCTATGAATTTGGCGTCCATAATCAAAGTGGAAAGTGAGTTTTTTTAACGCGCGCATCAGCAAGGTTTATTGACAACACCTCCGTAGCTTCTGGTACCACTCTCATTTATCCACTCAATATTGTGACGGTCTTCGAGGCGCCTTCGTAGTATACAGTAGGCCCCTTCTATAAGACATAATCGTTACAATTGCTGAACCCTAGCAAGATCCTGATGATCCTCTAAAGGATCTATATGATGTAGATGACGAGGGCACCATCATCACATTGTCCGATTGGTACCATGTCTTGGCCCCTGCTGGTACCAATGACTTCTTCTCCACCGGCATCGTCCCGTACGTGGGGTGTCCACCTACGACATTGCCGCAGTTCTGACGAATTATTTAAATAGCGTCCCCGACTCAGGGCTGATCAACGGCGTAGGAAGGTTTAACGGAGGCCCTGAAGGTAAGGCTGAGGTTGTTGGCACACCATTGCTTGCTGACAATTGCTTCAGTTCCGTTCGCCGTGGTCAATGTAGAGCAAGGCAAGAGGTACCGCCTGCGCATTTTCGCTCTCTCTTGTCGTCCTTTCTTCACCTTCTCTATCGACGGCCACAACATTACCTTCATAGAGGCTGACGGTATCGAACACGATCCCGTCGAGGTTCAGAACATCGACGTCTACGCTGCTCAGCGTGTCTCTGCCATCCTGAATGCCAATCAACCTGTCAATAACTACTGGATCCGCGCTCCTCCCACCGGTGGTAACCCGGCTAATAATCCAAACTGTGGGTCGATAGTTTTCAATCATTCGTGCACCGCTGAACCCTCACTTCAGTTAACCCGAACCTCACTCTCGCCATCTTGCGCTATAAGGGCGCAGCGGATGAGGAGCCCACTACTGCCAACGTTCCTGGTCATAAATTGCTCGACCAAGAGATGCACGTAAGTTCTGGAATATCTGCGTGGGTTTCGTGCTCTTATATGCTTTATAGCCCATCGCAGAAGAGGGTCCAGGTAAACTCGGAGATGGTCCTCCCGATGTTGCCATCACTCTTAATATCGCTCAGGTAAATTGCCCTAGAAACGCACCTTCCAAATGCTCACATCCAATTCAGCCCAACCCTCCTTTCTTCGATATCAACGGCATTTCTTACATCTCGCCCTCTGTCCCTGTTCTCCTTCAAATCCTCAGTGGTGCTAAGCAACCTCAGGATCTCCTTCCGTCCGAGCAGGTCTTCGTCGTTCCTAGGAATGCTTTGATCCAGGTGACGATTCCCGGTACCGGGGCACATCCATTCCACTGTATGTCGTCCTTTATTATATTCGTGTGCGCCTTCGCTGAATGACTTTCTCAAGTGCACGGCCACGCCTTCGATGTTGTTCTCCCTTCGAACGATGACACTTTCAACTTCGTGAAGTAAGCCTATATCTGATGTCAAGATACCTTTTTTCTAACAGTCTCAAGCCCCCTTCGTCGTGACGTATACCCAATTAATGGTGGAAACACCACTTTCCGATTCTGTAAGCTGTCGCCCTGCTAGTGGAATATCCTTCAACTAACACTGTGCCAGTCACCGACAACCCAGGAGCCTGGTTCTTGCATTGCCACATTGATTGGCATCTCGAAGCCGGTCTCGCCATCGTCTTTGCCGAAGCTCCTGAGGACAACGTCAGCGGGCCGGCAAGCCAGATTACACCACAAGATTGGAAAGACTTGTGCCCGATGTATAACGACCTCGACCCCGAATTCCAGTGAAAGGCTAGTAATAGTCACT
This sequence comes from Podaxis pistillaris, assembly GCA_018524465.1. NCBI lineage: Eukaryota > Fungi > Basidiomycota > Agaricomycetes > Agaricales > Agaricaceae > Podaxis > Podaxis pistillaris. Next base: position 48,269 of record JAEUWN010000660.1, read on the forward strand.
TTCCACTTGTGTCATACATCGTATGCACTGATGTCCTCTGCGCTACGGGTAGATAAGAAATGTGTTAAATGATATAAGGTTTTCGAGTCGTTAATGCAGGTCTCCGAGGCCTTTCGCTTTTAGGGTCGGTCCCGAGCCCTGAGTCGGAACCCGTGCATGGACGAGTTAAAGCCTTTTTCTCTCATGCGCCCGCGCGAGATCTGTGGCAGCAGACAGAACTTAGACTCGTCTTTTTAGACCCATGGGTATCGCACCCCGAGAGCATGGAACCGCAACAAAAGGAGCAGGTAAGTCTCAGTAGCAGCGGATGCCTTCACGGAATGGTCCCAGAGGATCAAAAATCACTGTTCTCGGATTGGAGTGCGAGCGCAAAGGGAGAGTTATTTTTGTTGCGTCCCGAGTCACTTCTCCCACTGGCGGAAGCCGTGAGAATAATCCAAACCTCGACCGTTGGGGTGCAAATATGCGAGCTTGAACGAACGCATGTAAGTTATGGCACTAGTAAAAAGCTTGAACGGCGTCGCGACTGCTCGATCCTGAGTGTTCGGTTCAGTTTGCACTTAATTGATCGGGTGAGACGTATATCGAAGTGGAACTTAATTATACATCACCAACCAACAGGATCTGAATTGTAAGTATGGAAGAGAGGCTTATTCGTAGGTGTGTGGGTGTGGGAAACGTGGGAGATTGATGCGTTCCTCACCGACTCGGGCCCTCAACCAGAGAGTGCATATACAAGCCACCCTATTGGGCATCGAGCCCTCAGTTGCACGCGCACAATTTCAGCGCTGACCTGACTCAGAGCGCTGTGGTACTCTCGACCACACTTTGTGGGAAGGTCTACTGGTCATCCAGTAGCGAGACGCAGATTGTCTCCCCTCAGATCCGAGTAGCTCCAAGGATTCTGTTAATCATGGTCGTCCGCTAAATGGACTCAGCCAAGACACTGATCGAGGCACACTTTTTTTTTTATCTTGCGTATATTTTGCAGCGAAACTCCACCCAAGGGGGTTCGGCAACGGGATCCAGATCGAGGAGTCCGGCCCCACCACGGGGGGTCTTCGGTATCCGCAAGCGGGGGGGTCTATGAAGGAGCGTACCAAAAGGGGAAGGCGGTTCTTGATAGGTGCTCTACTTGGCTCTGTTGTCCACCAGCGTCCAATTCCTTCACTAGTAAACGCTACAGAACCAACAGCTGCGGATGGCTGCAATGCACACACCTGTATCTTCCAGGACTTTTGAGCACATAGGTGGGTAAGCTTCTCGGTATTTATGGCATAGATTCACAAGCTGACAGGCTGTTCATCACCGGACACAAAACCACCTCTATCCCTTGGTGTCAACACGACATGGGATTATGCCATGTGCGTTCACATTTGTGCGAGAATGCTTATAGACTTCGCCTCACTGGTTCACCGGTTACCCACAGACTTTCGAGTTGGCTGGTCCAAAGACACGAACACGCAAAAATAGCTCGAGCGTATCGTTATATAAGACCTTACATTCTTGCCTAAGCTTCAGGTCATTTTTGCGACTGTCGCAATGAGGCTCTCTTCAGCATTTACGCTTTTAGCGGTACTGGTTCCGAACGCCTTTGCGGCAACTCGTCACTTCGAGTTCACCGTCAACAACGCTAGGGTAGCTCCTGACGGCTTCGAAAGAGAGTGGGTCCTGCCCCGTTTTTGCTCGAGTATAGTAATATCTGACCACTTCATTATAGTGCGGTCCTTATCAATGGTGCATACCCGGGACCTGCTATTCGCGTCCAGAAGGGAGACCGTGTTGTTATCCCCACCCACAACCAACTTACTTCCCCTCTGATGAGGCGTAGTACCTCTATTGTACGTCTATGTCTCCCTGGACGAATGATTCACATCTGAAAATATATAAGCACTGGCATGGATTCTTCCAAGCTAGGACGTCCGATATGGACGGCCCGGCTTTCGTCAACCAGTGCCCAATCCCTCCCAACACCACGTTCGTTTACGATTTCAGTACCGCTGGACAGACTGGAAAGTACGTTAGATTCTGATGGCATTTAAGAATTCACCCTGACCCAGTAATAGCTTCTGGTACCACTCCCATCTGTCCACGCAATACTGCGATGGTCTTCGTGGCGTCTTTGTTGTTTACGGTGCGCCTCATTCTTTTTGTTCTTTGAATTCAGTATCATTAATCCTTCCGCAGATCCCAACGATCCCCTGAGGCATCTCTACGACGTTGACGATGAGAATACCATCATTACCCTCTCCGACTGGTATCATGTTCTTGCCCCTGCTGGCACAAACAGCTTCTTCACGACTGGCATTGTTCCGTGAGTTCAGGAAAAGCTACGATCTTCGAACTCGGGCTAAACCAACTGCAGTGTTCCCGACTCTGGTCTCATTAACGGCAGAGGTCGCTATAACGGCGGCCCTCTTGGTAGGCCTTGAACCATAGGGAAGAACCACAGCTGCTTACACAAACCCCTAGTTCCCTTCGCTGTGATCAATGTCGAGCGCGGCAGGCGCTACAGGCTCCGCATCTTTGCCACCGCCTGTCGTCCCTTCTTTACCTTCTCCATTGATAATCACAACTTGACCTTCATCGAGGCTGACGGTATCGAGCACGACCCTGTCACTGTTCAGAACATTGATGTCTACACTGCTCAACGTGTCTCCGCCGTCCTAAACGCCAATCAGCCCATTAATAACTATTGGATTCGTGCCCCTCCCACCGGTGGCAACCCTGCTAATAACCCCAACTGTACGTCCGAATGTTTAATTCAAGGACAATATAGGCTTAATGGCACATTCAGTCAATCCCAACCTCACCCTTGCTATCCTTCGTTACAGAGGCGCTCGTAACGTTGAGCCTACCACAGTTAACACCCCAGGACCCAAGTTGCTTGACCAGCAGATGCACGTATGCCATTTTATGTATGACACCTGTTCACTTAACTCATGTAATATGCTTAGCCCATTGCATCGGAGGGGCCGGGCAAGCTCGGTGACGGACCTCCCGATGTCGGTGAGCTAACCGGTAGAGTACCCGTCTTTCGCGACTCTGACCTCTATTTCAGCTATCACCCTCAACATTGCTCAGCCCAACCCACCCTTCTTCGATATCAACGGCATTTCTTACATCTCGCCCTCTGTCCCTGTTCTCCTTCAAATCCTCAGTGGCGCCAAGAAACCCCAGGATCTCCTTCCGTCCGAGCAGGTCTTCGTTGTCCCTAGGAATGCTTTGATCCAGGTGACTATTCCAGGAACCGGTGCTCATCCATTCCACTGTAAGTAATTTATAGATTATGTCTACGTGCGTATTTGGTGAATGACTTTCTCCAGTGCACGGCCACGCCTTCGATGTCGTTCTCCCTTCGAACGACAACGTATTCAACTTTAAGAAGTGAGCCTTTATCTGTTGTCAAACTACTTTCGTTCTAACAGTTTCAAGCCCTCTTCGTCGCGATGTATACCCCATTAACGGTGGAAACACCACGTTCCGATTCTGTGAGCCCTCTTTCCGTCAATGAAATATCATTTGACCGACATTTTGCTAGTCACTGATAACCCAGGAGCCTGGTTCTTGCATTGCCACATTGATTGGCATCTTGAAGCCGGTCTCGCAGTCGTCTTTGCCGAAGCTCCTGAGGACAACGTCAGCGGGCCGGCGAGCCAGATTACACCACAAGATTGGAAGGACTTGTGCCCGATGTACGACGAGTTGGAACCGGAATTCCAGTGATTGGCGACTCGGATTGTCCATCAATATCCGAATGTGTAGAAATCTGGAGTATAAATTTATCAAGCATGTATTCTTGATCGGATTGTGGGGGACTGGTCTGTAATATTGATATTTGGGAATTGCAATTGCCATTTGTGATTTGTGAATGCACGCCTCTCCATCGAGTTCGAGTCCCCATAAGTTAGCGGGTGGGAATTATGGCCCATTAGGACCCGTGGCTGTCGTGAAAAAGATGATCAAACAGTTGACACACAGCACATGACTCGAAGTCGTCAGAAGCCACTTTCCCGCGCATATTATCTCGGGCTTTCAAGATATCAAAGTTGCAGCAACAACCTTCATATGTAGAAATCGCTCTTCTATTGCCTTTCGAAATCCGAACGGACCTCCAAATAGTGCTCAGATTTTTATGCACTCGAGTTCCGTTCCACGGATTTGACGAATGCGCCCGAGATGTTTCCGACGGGCCACTTCCCTCAGCGAGGCCAACAGCACACCAGTTATTCGAGTAAATGACAGCTGTAAGCTATTGCGCCTATATTGCTGGACAAGTGAGGGTGTCCTGGCTTCGGACGGAGGGAGGACGATTTGCAGATTAGGCTGACGACAGGGTAATTTACCGCTATCGCGCACTGTAGCTATACGAAGGTTGCACATGATTGGAAAGTATAAAATAGGAGACTAGGCCACTTGTTGCAATTGACAAGGGCGTCGAGATATAATCAGGTCACTTTTAGCTGAATCAAGTGAAGGTTCAACGCTCAGCATTCAATATCGGTCGCACTTCCGAGAGACAAACCGAGTTTCCGGCGTGAATATGTGGCATAAAGCCTTTCGGCGTTATTAATTAGACTGAATACATCACAAATTCTGGGTTGGACCTTGAGGGGGTCCGCTCTAGGTCACCACAAACAATATGAAGCTCATGCCATTGGACGCGTGCGAACCAACTCGGTCCCTTGGCATCAGCCTCGAGCAAGTGAGCAGGTGGTCCTTGACATTGTCTGTGAAAAAGCGTGAAGATCTTTCGTAAGGGATAAATTTGGGGAACCAAACAAAGGCAAATGTAACTCTCGGCCTGGTGGACGGTTTCCCGTTTGATTGCAACCTTCCCGGGCCCGCCATCAGTTCTATTTCCGAACTGATAGGTCTTGGTTATGCAGCTTGCGCAAATGGTTCTCCCAGTGCTTGGTATAAGTCAACATGGGATATAGCTACGTACTTTCTCACTGGTGAGAGAAACGGCAACTCATCCTCTTCACTTGCTTACCCACACTTTGTATCAACCTCTCGCACTCAGCCAAATCCCAATGGGGAATGCTAGAAGAGACAACATTTAAAAAGCCCTCACTCTGGGGAATAGATCCTAAGGTCGAAACTTGTGGTCTTCGGCATGAAGCTTACTACGGTGTTTGCTCTTCTTGCAACCGGTGTGTCCACTGCTCTCGCAGCTACTCGTCGCTTCGATTTTGTCGTCAACAACGCGAAAGTTTCTCCAGACGGCTTTGAACGAGAGTAAGTCACATCTTTGTTTCGTTCATCTCACTTGGGCTAAAGTTGTCGACTAGTGCCGTTCTGATTAATGGGCAATATCCCGGGCCAGTCATCACGGCTCAGAAGGGAGACCGACTCGTGATTCCTACTCACAATCAGCTCACTAATTCCAGGATGAGACGCAGCACCTCTATCGTAAGCCGCTCTGAACAACTTTGCCAATTTCATGAAGTATTGACGCAGGTTTGATGAGTAGCACTGGCACGGATTTTTCCAAGCGAGGACCTCTGACATGGATGGTCCGGCTTTCGTCAACCAGTGCCCGATTCCTCCGAACACTACTTTCGTCTATGATTTTTCGACTGCTAATCAGACTGGAAAGTCAGTGCTCAATTCCGCCTTATTTAACTTATCTGGTTTTCAACGGTGTTCACAGCTTCTGGTACCACTCTCACTTGTCAACTCAGTACTGTGATGGCCTTCGTGGCGTGATCGTTATCTACGGTACGATGTCAGACACAATATGGTGTTTCTGATGCCAACCAAAGGACTTAGATCCTAACGACCCTTTGAAACGACTTTACGATGTTGACGACGAGAGTACCATTATCACTTTGTCAGATTGGTACCACGTCTTAGCCCCTGAAGGCACGAATGATTTCTTCCAGACTGGTATCGTCCCGTAAGCTCGCGTTTCACTATCCGTCTATTAATAGACCTGACCCATGTGATGCAGAGTGCAAGACTCTGGTCTTATTAACGGCAAGGGTCGTTATAACGGCGGTCCTCTTGGTACGTTCTGCCTACACCATCTCTGAAAAGCATCTCACAAACATCATGAAGTTCCTTATGCTGTCGTAAACGTTGAGAAGGGGAAGCGCTACAGGCTCCGTATCTTTGCTATCTCCTGTCGTCCCTTCTTCACCTTTTCTATCGACAACCACAACATCACTTTCATTGAGGCTGACGGGATTGAGCATGACCCAGTTGAAGTCCAGAACATTGATATTTACGCTGCACAGCGTGTTTCTGCTGTGCTCAATGCTAACCAGCCAGTCGGAAACTACTGGATTCGGGCTCCCCCTACTGGTGGTAACCCGGCAAACAACCCCAATTGTAAGTCCCAGGTTCTAGCTGGCTGGACGACCGATTGATTATTTCCTGATAGACAATCCGGCCCTTACTCTCGCGATCCTTCGCTATAAGGGAGCTCCTAATGCCGAGCCCACCACGGTCAATGTGCCCGGTCACAAGCTGCTCGATCAAGAGATGCACGTAAGTGATTTCCACACGGTCATGGGAACTAGTGTCGACCAATATGTTGTATTGTATTATAGCCTATTGCTCAAGAGGGACCAGGCAAGCTCGGTGATGGCCCCCCTGATGTCCACATTACTTTGAACATCGCTCAAGTGAGAAATATATGCCGATCTCTAGTTTGATTGACAGTGCTCATCCTTCGCAGCCCAACCCGCCTTTCTTTGATATCAACGGAATTTCTTACATCTCACCCACTGTTCCCGTCCTCCTTCAAATTCTCAGTGGCGCTAAAAGGCCTCAGGACCTCCTTCCATCCGAACAGGTCTTCCTTGTTCCGAAGAACAAGCTCATCGAAGTCAACATTCCTGGCACTGGTGCTCACCCGTTCCACTGTATGTCTCAGACGTTGCGCTCCTTGGATACTTCTCATTTTATTACAAGTGCATGGCCATACATTCGATGTCGTTCTCCCTTCCAACGACAATGTTTTCAATTTCAAGAAGTGAGTTTCGTCTATTTCGGGAAAAGAAACTTGAATCAAGCGCCCGCTTAGCCCGCTCCGTCGTGATGTTTATCCGATCAATGGGGGTAATACCACATTCCGCTTTTGTAAGTGCTCCGCCCCATTTCATTCCATAACGAGTTGTTGATTATTGATATAACCACAGTCACCGATAACCCAGGAGCCTGGTTCTTGCATTGCCACATCGATTGGCATTTGGAGGCTGGTCTTGCTATTGTCTTCGGTGAAGCTCCGGAGGACAATGTCAGCGGGCCACAGTCTCAAATCACCCCGCAAGACTGGAAGGACTTGTGCCCTATGTACAACGAGCTTAAGCCCGAGTTCCAATAGATTCCTATAGTTATGTTCGGTTTACCGTGGTAACCTCCCCGTATATAGTCTGTTGTTAGGGTATGGCATTCTCCAAATGAAACGAGCTCAAAATGTCAGAGTTCGAAGTACAAGTATGAGACATACAGAGTCACGATGACAAGAGACGCAAGGCTGTTGTCTGTCATACAGCTTGTTCTAGCCTAGGATCAAAATGACCCCTTATGATTTGTGATTTTCGCTGTCTGTGTGGCGTAGACGAGTGTGGGGCCGCTGACTAAGCAAGTACAGCATTATGCTCCCCGGACCTGTTCAGGTCGCCAGCAACTTCCATCATGAACGCCATGGCAGACCGAAAGGTATGTGTTCTCAGCAGGATATCTAACATGACATTTGCTGATATGTGTGGCAGATACCCAGCCCAAGCCCCAACAAGATGGCCATGTCAAGGGCCCTCGGAGCAGCGTTCTTGAATCACCAAGTTGAGCAACTCGAGAAGTCGGTTTCAGCCAACAGCCCTTCGTCTGGAAACTGGAGGGACCGCAAACATGTACCAGGGAGTCAGTATAATACGCCCTCTCAGCATGGAGCCAAGCGCACACCAATGGCCCCTGGGATCAAGATTGTTCATAGGAGAAAGGGCGGTGATGCGCCGTCACCCGCAATCAAGGAGAAGCCGTTGACGAAGGAGGTTCAGAATAACGGGACCCCTGTGCATGATGTCGCACCAGTGAAGGTCCACGGGAACAGAGGAGACAAGGGAGAGAAGGATGTGGACATCATCGTCGTTGATGCCAGCGTGCTTGTCCATGCACTCTACCAGGTCAAGAAATGGTGTAGGGACGGTCGTAAGGAGATCATCATCGTTCCTCTCGAGGGTATGTTTTTTCCTTAAAGTTGAAGGGAACTATGCTGATTATTATACTAGCCCTGAATACTCTTGATTTGCTCAAGAAGGGTACTAGTCCCCTTGCTCAGCGCGCTCGTGCCGCTTCTCGCATCCTCGAAGCTCAAGTTGGCACTAATCCCCGCATCCGGGTTCAGAGGGATGACGCTTTCGTTTTGTGGGACCAGATTCCTATGAAGGAGACCTTGAGCGATGACGAAGCCGATTCCAAAGCTGCACCATCTCCCGAATGGGTCCGCCGCACCATTTGCTGTGCTCGTTGGGAAGTCGATAATGCAGACGTCACTATTCATTCCGACGGGAATGGCCGTCCGGCTGACGGAGCTGTAGAGGAAGGAAATGGAAACAAGAAGTACAAGGTTGTACTCGCTGTTCTCTCGAGCTCCCCCAATTTGTCTCCCCCGAACCACGTTTTGAAGCTTGCAGATTCGAATGAGACCTCGATGGCACCAGTTCCCCTCCCTGCCCCTTCCGTCCCCCACGCGAACAAATTCGAAGCAAGGTCATCCGGGGTCCTCGTTGCAAAATGGGCTGAAAAGGCCGGCATCGAAACTCTTCCGGTTGAACCGACGCTTCCTGGACGCGGAGGCGGACCCGGCGGCGATGAAGACGAACGCCCAAAGCGTACCCATCATTCTCACCATGGGCCCAAGGGTAGGCGCAGTTCAAATACTGATCATCCCCACGCACCCAAGGCATGTCTTGTCGAACGCCCCCCTGCCGTCATGGCCATGATGGAAATGGTATCTCAACCCAGTCGTGTTGTCCGCGTTCTCGCTCGTGGGGAAAAGTTAGAACCGGACCCATGAGTCATATGACGGGTGTTACAATGGCGAGTTTTTCTCCGGTTTCCTCGCTTCGCTTGATGAGTGTCATTCTGACCGGACTTGGACAGACAATGACACTATGTTCGTTCCACATGGTCGGCTGCGTTCACGCCATCTGCCCCGCCTCGTTTCCTGCTCGAGCACTCGTCAAGCGTTTGCGGCAGTGGGTCGGAATCCTCGTCTCCGTTCCCCAGTTCTCCATCTCCAGCCTCCTTCCTCCCAATATGCGAAAACGAAATGAAGCGAAAAGGAGTTGCAGATATACAGCGCGCTTTTCACGATGTTCCGAAAGCTTCCGGTAAACTGGCGCCGATTCCAAATTCCGCAGTAATAAACCTTATGAAGGAAATGAATGGATCTTGATTGTTTGATGGAGGGTTTGCGAGAAAGGGGGGTGTTGGTATAACTCGGGTCTCGGCACCGTCTGGATATTGTTCTATCTTCCTCTTTCCTTGCCCCTGTGAATCGCCTTGCCATCACAATTATTCCCCTACTGACTTCTTTCCGGTCTTCTTGTTCTGAGTCTCTTCTATCTCCTTTGTACTCCTACACCTGTCCCCACCCCCACATGCCTTACAACCTACCCTATGGTAGGGAATCCTAGTTTCAATCGCTATGATTTCGTGTTTTCTTTGCTCTAACCAGAATATGCCCTACACAATATTATAACGTAAGGACATTATGCCTACATTTCTCAACAGAATGGTTATCAATTTCATAGTTATGTAGGTCCCGTGCGAACGATAGGGGTGCCTGGAGCAATCCAAACAGAGCGAGACGTTTCGACCCCTATAGTCGAAGAACGTGCGTTATGACCCAGGTCCTCGGAGGTAAGTAGAGCTATTCTTGCCATGTAGTTGGTTTCCTTGGATGACATGAAGTTCTTTTCCCGAACATTTATTGTTTCAGGGAAGGTCGAGTATGAGGTCGTAAATGAAACAGCATTCCGTTCAAATAAGCGATTTGCAACGACAGGCCTACGACATCCAAACCAGACTCAAAAGCACGGAAGACGGGTGGGTCATCGTCCATAGTTTTCGTCAAGCCAAACATGTGCCCTCGTAGCGCCCTCCTCCAGGCGGATCCAACTCTCAACTTTCAACTTTCCATTCCCACGACGGGGAGAATGAAACACGATGTTACGGACACCATACCCCCACGCAGGATCGCCGTACCCTCCGTAACTGCCTCCGGTGAGTGAGGAGTTTGACATTGTAATGGACGTCCTCACCCCGAATGCTTGTCAAAACAGAAAATAACATCCTTAGTCGGTTCTCGTGCACACCACTCGTTGCCGTGGTCGTGTCCCGAAATGACAGCTACAAGATTTTTCAGGTTCCTGTTCACCGAGTCCCAAAAAGGACCATCTTTTGCTTGGGTGTTTGGGTCAGTAGTTGATTGAACAGAGCCAGACCCGTTGAGAATGTCCGCTACGATAAGGTCAGGCCAGGATCCCACTTGATGGAATAAAGGGGTGTCATACCATTCAGTCCTGGATTCTTTTCGGGAGTAATTGTGCTTTGGACAGGCTGGATATAGTGACTACAAACGCGCAAGTGAGATTCTGGTCCTGACGCATGGAAGGACGAGACGAACGGAGGTATATGGACGAACGCCAAAGCAGATCGCTTCTGCCCTGGGCCCCAGGCTTTCTCCATTGCTTTTGTCTCTGATTCTACCCATTGCGCGACGGACTCGTCTACCCAGTCCGGGATGCGTTCTCCATCTTGATCGACGCCACCTTTGGGGATCCTTAGATCGCTTTAGAGTCGAAGAAGTGAAGGAGCTTACCGCGGGAGTCAAAGAACCAAAGGACAAGGAAAGGTGTTTTATCTAACGGAATTGCGTGAGGAATGACGGTTACAAAAGACCTCAAATCGTACCTGAAGCTCTCTTGTAGATCTGGAGTGGAATGAGCGACAACCAAGGCTCGCTAGAGTAGACATACTCACGGGAACCCAATAGTTTCCGGATCCACCTTGACCGCCAATCCCGGGAGGAGAGAAACGGGTGTAGCTGAGAGGCGCAACCTGGCGCTCACGAATCACTTCGTCCGCATGAGTGATGTTGACTTGGTTGTCATGATTCTATAAGAGAGGAGCATCAACAGCAAATAGGAATGGGTAGAGGTAATAGCTCACCCCGTGGGAGGATGAGAACGGAACTCCAGCAGCGTTAAGAGGAGCAACAATCTGGTCGATTAGGGTAGTTGCGTTCTCCTTGAATGTATCTGAGGCGCGTGGCTCTTCGGTCAACGCATTCAACACATTTAACAAAAATACCCACTCTCTCCGGTAATGAGATCTCCATTAATGACACTATTGTCCAAGTTAGTGATCACTTGCAACTCGGCGGACACGACGTACACGTAGTCAGGCGTCTCATCCTTCAGGACGCGCTTCATAACCCTTGTACTATTTGAGTCTTGTTCCGGGCCCCACCAATCCCATGGGTTCTCTCCGAAATGCAGATCGGAGAAGACGGTGATCTTGAATGCACCATCGTCACGAAAGACGACACGCGGCTTATTAGGGTATGGGTTAAGATCGTCGTTATTGGAGCTTGGCGCCGATTGGACTAGGGTTCTCGTTAGTTCAATTTCCAAAATCCTTCCAGAACTGAATGAGGGGTCGCCGCACCAATCTGGAAAAGGGGCGAAGCCAGTGAACCAGAAATGCTGGCCCACAACAGGAGAGATTTTCCAAGTGTCATCAGGGGGAACTGGCGTCTCTTGTACAGAGGCTGGCGTCGGAGGGGGAAGGGATTCAGGGAAAGCGAAGCCTTTGGTGCCATTTGCAAAGGTTTACACAGTACTGGTGGGAGAAGTTCTGACGCACGTGCGGTCCTGGATCGAATTAGAGTGGGCGCCTACCTGGCGCCTAAGGATGCATGAAGCCACGCATGCGTGACCAACAACTCGTTGACGGGATTAAATCCTACATATTGAAAACAAATACGTAACAGCAAGGATAGGCTTTCTACAGAACATATCATTGGTTCAATTTGATCTTCTTCCGCCGACTGCTCGCTGGCTCATGCGTTTCCTTTCTTTTCCGATTCTCCTTTGCGGTACGTGCAGGTAGTGGTTCCTGAACATCTTGGAGTTGCAGGAAATCCTGAGGCGAAAGCTTTCGAGTGACCTTCTTGACGAGATTCATGTTCAGAGTGGCAATAGGATGGTGATCTTGATCTGGGTCCTTCTCGATGTAGCGCTTCAGTCTGGTTTGCGCTGGGAAGGATGCAACTACACGCAGCAAACTGAATTTCCCTGCGTCCGTTCTTCTTCTAGGCAAATCGAGCAATGCTCTCGAGAGATCGGACCGTAAGTGTGGATGGGTGGTGGGTGAGAAGGGTTGGTCGTTCTGTACCAGTGATTTACGGGTTAAGATTGGGCTGGTTGGCTCGAAGAGTACTCACCTTGTCCAAAAAATATTTTGAAGGCGTTACGCTCCTCATGGCCTGCAGTAAGAGCCTTTTCGCGAGATTCCCTTGCTCCCCTCGAGACCATTTGGTCTGCAATGCAACCCAGATGAGGCTCCCGTCTGAAAGCCGGAGAACGAACATCACATCCGGACCCATCGACTGATGTGGGAAGCAGAACGGAGAGTGCACCCTATGCTCTAGCCATGATAGTGTCAATGCCGGAGATTTCGCATTGACCCCAAGTGTTATAGATGGTCCAGTAGAGTTAGAAAACGATGCGACGCCTGTTTCTATGTCGCCCGAATCACAACAATGCAGCGAAACGGTCTCTGCCTGCATTTCCGCCCAAGCAGGCACCGTCCCATGAAAGGTGAAGACCTCATTTAGACAACGAGGTTGTGAGAAGATGAGATCCAGGCAGAATGCAATATAGTTTTCGAAGCCATTAAATGTTATGTTGTGAGTGCTAATTTCTCGTACGAGCATTTTGTAACTTGTCTGGTGGTTGGCGTTCATCCAACGTATAGCAGCCAGGAGGACAAGAGGTTCGTCTATGGCGACGACCTGCGTTTCGGAATCGATGAAACGAGCAAACCCATATTCAACGTACATGGCTTCATCCCCTCCGAGAGGGGGCGTGATAGACCTCATGAGGTAATGTGTCGTAATTTGGTGTATGGTCGATAGCATATCGCTGTCTGAATATCGTGAGTGCCTTATGCTAATTATAATAGTAGAAATGCCCACTCTTTTTCAGTTTCGAGAAATCCAGCTTGTACTGGGAGAACATTGGTAGGGGTGTTTGTTCTTCTGCGTCGACATATTCACAGGCATCGGTAATAGAGAAATCGGTGAAATGCTGTACGTAGGCGTTTAAAAGGCGGTGCGGTTGTCGAAATCCGTTGCGAATAAGTTCCATCACATAACCAGCGGTGAAGCGGTGTCTGACTAGGACATAAGCCCTTGTTCTAGGAATAGAAATAACGTCACACACCGACCATGGAGCCAGTACCAGACTCTACCCAACAAACGCTTCCCAGATTGTGACTTGAGCAATGACTTGGGTAGATACTTGATCAAATAACACCGTTGAACCTCAACGGTGTCAAAGGCTCCTGTATCCGAACACCACCGGTATCTCGAGTCCTTCATAATCGCAGAAGACATGGCTTGATCCACAACATCCTTCGAGATTCCCGTCCCCGCTACCACCATGAACACGCCCTGACCCGAAGACTGCCCTTCCCATGCACGAACAATTTCCCTGAGGATAGGCCTGTGACACCCATTTTGATCAGAGCGAAACGCTGTCGTGTGTTGTGTGGCAGCAAATTGTGCTTCATCAAGGACACAGAAAAATGGAGTTTGTTCAGAAGTTTCTCTTGAGTCACAGGTGCAGAGTTCGCGAACATGATTGAGAAGCTCCTCCGTTCGTGTGTTGATGTAGTAATCTGAAGCTGAGGAAAGCATGCAAGAGAGGTTGTCGAAGATATCCCAGACTCTGGGATGAACAAGCCTTGGCTGGAGTTGGAGGAGCAGCCAACGCTCTCGATAGATACCGAGTGGGGAATGAGGAGTTCTATGGCGCTCCATTGTTTCGGCGAAAAGGGAGAAGATGAACAACCGAGCGAGAAAGACTTGACGAAAAATCTTGCCGGCAATAGTTCGGTTGACTTTCAGCGCGGCATCGTGGTTAGTCGCGCCAGAAGGGGGGAGATTGATATGAAATTTGGGGTCATTGGGAACATATGATTGGATACTTTTCTGCACGTCGCTAGAGCCCAATAGACTCGAATCAACGATGGACGTAAAGTAAAAGCCCCAGTTATCACAAAGGCCTTCCAGAAGAAGACGCGTCTTTCCTGAGCCGGAGGTATTAACAAGAAACCTTGAGGATCGTCAAATAGGACCTGAGTTGCAGGACAGGAATAACTGACGTGTGGTTGTTGGGCATGAAGACGTTATTTAGTCGTCTCTTCAGGACGGGGTCATTTTTGAAACATCCCAGCTCGTGTAGCAAAAGGTTGGGCTTGCCCTTAAGAGACGGTATCCGGAGATTTGTAAGGTGACGGCGTATATTTTGGCTCATGGATGCATCATCTTGTGTCCATATTGGCAACGAGATCTGACCGTCGACAACTTGGACAATGGATTCCTCAATCTCTTGTAAGAACTTTTGCACTTTGTCATCGACTATTGAGTCCTGAAAATGATGGGCTGGAGCTCCGCTGGAAAGTGCTGTATCATACAATGCATGGCGGTCGTTAGATGCGGAGTAGGATATATAGCGGCCTAACGTACACCAACTCCGTATCGTATCATAGCTCTGCGTGGCATGCGCATGTTTCAGCGCTTCGTGCAAATCGAGATCCTCGGAAAGCGCGTCCAGACATGCTGGTAGATCCCTGTACTGTGGTCGCGTGGGTCGCCAGATGGTCCAGAGAATAATCGAGGCCTCTTCTCGAATATTCGCGTCGAACTTGGCACATGAAGCGTGTATCTGCGCGTCATTTGCCTCATATTCTAGCATTCAGATGTTTCGTAGAGTGGTGACGGTGAATTTGAGTCCAATTTCAAGGAAGAAGCTGTGAAGTTGGATAGGTAATTAGTATAGCCTAATTCTGATTGAAACTCTCACGTACACAATTTGAGGAGACTGACCCTGATGTAGAGAGTGGCCGACAACTGATATCTATGAAGTCGTTTATATGAGTATTGGATATTTTGAGGTCGCGCGTAAGTCCCATACACCCAATACTTATCAAGCTATCAAGGACGCGCCTTGGCTTGTTGAGGGCCTGAGGGCCAGACCATGGACAACATGTGGTGCATCGGTGCTTTCGGCCGACGGTTGAATTTGCAAACAACATTTTCACGAACACATTGAATACTAATCAACATTGAGACAGAGCACTGAGTACTGAGTACCGAACATTGGCGCTAACCTTATGAGAGCATATAGTAATCCAGAATATTGGAGGTATGTACGTTATAATATGCCTCCGCCCTGGCGCACATACTGGGAAGAGGACGGTGTCAAGATAGAGTGAGTGCAGTCAACTTCAAAAGTTGGATTCATAACCGAGGTGTAAGGGGAAAATACCAGCAAGTCCAGGCAAGAAGTTATAGTGTACGGGGGAACTGGTGGCGCCAGAGCGTCATAGAGAATGCAGGTGTATTGAATCGCTGCCGGGACAACCTTACACAGACGTCGTAAGCATGCCATGCTTACAACTTCATGTTCACTAACGCATGCACCGGAGTATGTATAGACACGTACGAGTGGTTACAATCTCTGACCTATAAGTTCACCGTCCTCTGTATTCTTGGCACGTATATCCACCTCCTTCCGGATAGATACCAGTAGATGCCTGAGACTGTTCTCTCCTCCCATGTGATCATGAGTCTCCGATTATCAGCTTCTTGTGAGCACACGGGCTTTCAGAAGGGGGAATCGGTGGTTGTTGAGTTCAGTGGACTCGAAGAAAGAGAGATTGAGAAAACGAAAGAACTATCAAAGGAGTAAATCGAGCGGAGTTTATACTATGAGAAGGCTTAGCCTCTCGAGCTTGGAGCTCTTGTATCACTTCGGGGGAGTCTTTTGTAGGTTTGGGTGGTGGTGGGGGCTTGGTTTTCGTGGAGGATTTTTTGGCGGTTGAGGGGTTAGGGGTTAGAATGTCTATGTGCGCCCATGTGGTTCCAATGCCCAAATGAAATCAGAGAGGCAAAACCTAAATACCAGACCGCGAGCTGCAAAATCGGGATATCGACTGCCAAGAGAGGCCGAAGGGCAAACTTGCAAGCGGAAATCGAGGGTGGTATCACTCGGAGTGTCTGCACGCAAAACCCAAAGAAGATGAAAAAATGGCTTTTTCCTCAAGGAAGCCTAGGGTAAAAATCGAATGATCAAGCCCGAAGTTCAATTAAAATAACCTAGACGGAGTTGTCACCCAAGTGTTGAAATGCAACTCGGAGATACTAGAAACATTTAAAAACGAAATATAATATAATAAGTGAGAGTGTAGGCGATAGACCTAAGAAGCTGGAGTAGCTTCTTGCTCTACTCTGTACCTGCTCCCATGGTTTGTGTATCGTGCTAAGAAGCCCTAGGGGCTCGGCGCTAAGCTGATCCTATGTCCCGGCTAGCCAGTGTCATAGTGATTGACCAATGATGCATGAATGGGGACGCGGCCGATAATATCGCTGTTGTATAATGTGTCGAGAGGATGGAGGGAGCGAGCAAAATTATGCTAAGATTTATTAAAGTTATGGGTAACAGTGGGCCAACAGAACCTCAGAGCTTCGGGCGTTCACACGCTTGGGCGCCTGAAGCAACCGAATTACGAATTATTACTTGTCATGTTACCGCCCAACCTTCTCTTCTTCTTTTTTGCTCTCCCAAGCTCTAAGCCACCTATGTGTAGCGCATCTCGCCGAAACTTGTGGCAAACTTGGTTGGGCGACGAGCTGTTTCGCTCCCAAGCTAATTCGATATTGGTAACGTAATCACGCCAATTTTCATCCCGGTGTTTACGAACCTAGTGTGTGTGCACTGCGCCCACGACGGTATCTGACTGGGCTCAGGCGTGGAGTACTTCAGTGACCTTCTCCGTCATCTTGATTTATGTATCGCTGTAATCGTGCAAGTGATTGAAGTTTGGAAGACGGAGACAGCTCTGATTAGCTTCACTCAAGGTGCTGAGTTTGGGTTGTTTTTCGCGCATGGACTCATGCCATTTCAGGGGTCGGGCCACATTTCGGCAGGGAAAGCAGTCTTCCTCGGATCGTCGCAGATCACCAATGCAACATCGGTCTGGTGCCACATCAGCCACGTCTTTCCGTGGTTGCTCTGAATGCATAGCAGTGATTGGTCCGCTCTCGTCGAACTTGCGCACCCGATGCTCGGTTTGTCGGGAGGATCGTCATGCGACTCCTCGGGTAGGTGTGATTGGAAGCAACGGTTTAAGTGATCGACCATCTGTTGTACGTCCTTGTCATGCGTCGCCCCTTTCATTGTACACCTAATCCCAAAGCCACTAGAATACCCCCGCATTGTATATACCCGCTGTTATAGAACCTAGAATTCCGTCGCCCGTCATAGAAGAGAATCCAGAGCGCACTGAGTGCTTCAAGCATTCATCTCCCTCCGTGAGTTGGCGAAAGTCCTCCGCCATCAAATAATGACTCAACAATGTCGCTAGGCCGAGACTACAGAAAGGAACAAAACAGGTGTCGATGAACTTGTACCTCTGGATGATTTTGAATTGAAATACCCCGATGCAAGTTTTGATCTGTTTCTTCCCTGCACCTAATTGAAGAATCTCTAGGAGTCTCCAATGGAAACCTCATCGTCCGTAGATTTGGACATCATAACTCATAGCTCAACCCTTCCCTCCGCCCCACCATCGAAACGATCGTGGATGATTCACTCTCCGCTTGCCGCTCTACCAATCCCGCATTTGCCTGGTCGGACGCTACGACCGGAGCTTAATCCCCCTTCAGGAACTTCTGTGTCACCCAGTCAGCGTAAAACCTTGGCTCCCCTATGGAGCTCAGAACCGCTGGGGCTGCCTATTAGGTTACCATCAACTGTTGTACTTCCCAAGGCCTACCAAGTATGTCGTTTTCGGCGTTCCTCCCCAACCTTCTCTTAAAACTATCATTGCAGAACATGCGCATGTGTGCTATAAAAAGTTGCGCAGGTCTAATAGTTCCTAGTTCAACCTGCTCGAGATGCGTGAAGTGTGTCATGATAGACTGGAGGGCCCGGAAGAAGAAAGGCTTATCGCTACCAGGAGGGCTCCAACCGTCGCCTGTTTCAATCTTGCGCACCAACGCATCTGGGAAAATCAAGGGAAAAAAAGTGTCGTGGGCAGACCAGCCAACCCAAGGGAACCAGCCATCCACAAGCTCGTCAGATAAATGGATGTCAAGGATTAAGCGCGTTCGTCTCAAACTGCCAGAACTACCACCAGCTCCCTTTCCAGCGGACAATTCATCATCATCAAAGAATCTGTCAAAAGGTAGACCCGTGCATCCGAAGCTTTCAAACCCAGAGGAGACACCTTCGCCGGCCCCCCGCGATAAACCCCGTGAAATGCCTAGTGTCACTTATCGAAGCCGAGCAATCCCTTATGGGCCCTCCGCTAATTCACTTCCTGGTGACAGTGGTCTCAGTGATCTCAGTGACCTCACGGACACATCTTTCGAGGACTCCGATCTTCAAAGTGATGGATCTGTGAATGAATCCGACAGTACTGAAGGAAGTAGCGGTTCCGAACCAGAGGTTAGCACTATTGCACCCCTTTTAATGTTTTCACTGATTTCTTTCTCCACATTCCCACGAGCAGCAAGAGATGAGGCACCCCAAATTAACCATTCGTATACCTGCCCGTACCCCATCCATCGCAGCCATCACTCCCACAACACCTCCACCCAATGCACCTAAGACGAACGTGGAAGAAATACCCTATGCCCAGTGTACTAAACCAGATTGCAGACGATACCTTCCGCCGAATTGCAATGACAACCTCTGCATCTGGTGCCATTGGAAACAAAAGGGACGGGAAGAGGTTGGAGCACAACATGGAGACCAACCGCGCATTCCCCGTGCGTCCATCAATGAAAACCAAGAGTCCAGAGCCGAGGCCGCAGCCATAACCCTCCCACCTAAATTACTCCAAGTCATGGATTTTATCAACCAAGAACTTTTATCTGGAGATGTAATCAAAGGCGCCCGGATATGTACACCCTGCCAACACATTATGCCCCCCTACAGTGAATATCCCTTCGATGCCTGTTATTTTTGTCGTATCAAATCCCGGGAACCGAAGATGAAGCAATCACAGCGGCAGAGCAAAGACACTCAATCAGATATATCGGACGACGAGGAAATACCTAATGCCGCTCAGGTTGAAGAGAACATCATCCCTGCGCCGCATCCAGGCAGGTGCAGAAACCGTGATTGCGGCGCGATGGTTCACAGCTCCTCGGAGTGTTGGCAATGCATGAATCGAAGAACATGGAACGAGAAGAAACGAGGGGCAACACGAGGTGATGCTGTAGCTGCCGTCTCGGAGAAAATCTCCGGAATGCCAATGAGGGGTACTTCCAAGACCCCCTCGTGTTGTGAACGGCATCCCAATCGTCCGGTAAATCGCGTTTTCTGTTTTCTTCGTGCTACGTTTAAGCTGATGCCCGGGTGTGGAGTTACCTCTGTTTACACCATATCCGGAATATCGGTGCCAGCATGAATTGTTGGTTGATTTTCACATGAGGATTTCCGGATTCCTGGAGGTACAGAATATACATTCATTGTATGAACCGCGTGGTGTCCCTGAAGCGTCGGCTTTCGGATTCGATGGGCAGTTCTCAGTGGTGGCACCGGATTTTGATTTGGCTGACCGAAGTGACGCTGTCGAGCTGGACGCCTTGAGATTAAAGGAGGAGCTGGAGAGACTCGGGAGTCTACATTTCGAGTAAGTGGACGTTCACAACAAGTGACGAAGAGCTGCGCAATTAAACCTTTTCTAGTCATGATAAATTTGTGACAATCAATGAAAATGGTAGCTTCACGCAGTTCCTGTGTGTTCATCGGATATACAACCCGTTTGGCCCTCCCTATCCAGATCAGGAACCCAAAGTAATGCAAGGAGAGCTCGAAATCGCTATACTTCCGGATCATTCGCACTCCTTCCTTCCTGGACGGAAAACAGTTATTCGGTTTCGGTTGATTGGGTGAACTTCTGGGCACCCTTCATAGTTTATGCACAGTTGTACGATACAGTTAATTGATTAGGGACCTTGCGAAACCGCGACCGCAGTAGTATCCCTTAGTCAAGCTTCGATATTGGAGATGAACTCATTTGACCCTCAGACTCCGAATCCAAACTCTTGCTACGAGTGTTTGTTAGCTCTTGGGACAAACTGTGCTCAGCTTTCTCGTCACTTTATAGACAAATTTGCTGTGTGCATGCGCATACTCTAATAGACGTTCGTTGACAAGGTTCCGTACGCAATCCGAATTGGTCGGCATCTAAACATTGTATTACCCTCCCACAGTTCTTACATTTTTTGCCGCCCGGTACCACCGGATTATGACATATGATCAGAAACTTGCGGACAACATAAGGCCAGATAGCCTAAAGGATGCTTTTGATTTAAACAGCCTACGCATGAGGTTCGAGCATGACAATGTCGTCCTAATCCCCATCTCAGGAGTCACTCTTCCGATAACGTCTAATATTAGTCCCGATCAGTGCCTTTAATTGCCTCGAATGGTGATGACCAAGTTCGAACCTGCACCTGCGGTGAGCGACACGCAAGCATTTACGTCTAAGTAATTCAAACGAGGATACGCCTGCTAGTCTCTTTGATGCTTGGATGCATTTTTGGACCTTATAGCATTTGGGATAGTTCGAGATGTACATCGCCATTACAGCGTGTCACTTTCTATCTGAGATCTAGGTTAACGAATCTCAGAAGTCAATCCTTAGGTCTTTTGCGCACACGCTTCAGCGGCACCATAAGTACTCTGATTGATGCACTGATGCTCCCTGTGTGCGTCTTGCACTTACGCATTGAACACTCATCTTCTCGTCATGCCTGAAGCCCTTCCTCGTAGTCCTCATACACCGAGCGTGAACCGTGTCCTAGGACCTATCCTAGTTGGCACCATTGTGAACGCCGTGATCTATGGCATATGCATGGTTCAGTTTTGGACATACTACACTTCGCGAATGGAGAAACGAAGGCTAATGAAGTACGAGACCCCCACTGAGTAATGTGCTCACTTGCACTGACGAGTCTCATCTTTGTAGCGTCCTCGTCAATTGGGTGTTTCTCCTTGACACGTTTCATACCATATCTCTCTGCTATATGCTCTGGAACTATACCGTCCGAAACTTCAACAATCCCTCGTTTTTAACTAGCGTAGGCTGGCCATTCGCAGCAACGCCAATTATTACTACCTTGTAGGTGACGCAGATCTATGCCTGAGCGTTTACGTTATTCAACACGAGGAAGAAGAGCTTCGCTTCCCATACAGATATACCTTTCTTGGAGGATTTGTGTCTTCTCTGGATCAATACGGGTGTTTGCATTTTTAGTGGCGCTGGCATTGATTCAGACAGCTCTCGGCTTTGTGTGTTCGGTAATGGCTTTCTTGACGGCGAGGTAAATCTCTGACTTCCTTTGGAGTGTATGGCCGGCTGATGTCGAAAAGTATCTCGGAGTTCCGGAGGCTGATACCCTTTGTAGATGCATGGCAAGCCATGGCCGTTACATGTGATGTTAGCATTACGTGAGTATATAATCCCGATTCACCGCACGTCTAAAATGAATGTTTTCAGTCTTCTCTTATGGTGGTTTCTCAACAAGAGTCGAACTGGGGGTGAAAGTAAGCACCGGATCCCCCTTTTAGCAGCTCTATCCTAAGGAAGTACATGCAGAAAGCGACGGTGTCATTACCCGTATTATCAGGTCCTCAATTGAAATTGCGGCATTCGGAGCATTCTTCTGTGTAAGTTCTAGGTCGTTACCAAAAATGTGTAAGGGGATTCTGACAGACATCCGGTGGGACCAGATTATGGATTTGGTGACATTTGTGCGCACCCTGTGTTACTTTTCTGCCATCACCACACTGAGCCAATGGCAATAGACTGCACTTCCGAATAATAACTTCCACGTGATTTTTGCCTTCGTGAGTTTCCCCGGACGCCTTCAAGGGCAATATAGTTCATCTGTTGATTGGATAGCCCTTGGGACGCATTTATACGTGAGCCTATCGTCCGATTCCAGCGATTGATATTGTGAATTCAGGTCTATTAATAGAAACACCCTCCTAACGGCAAGATTCCCACCAGTTATATCTATAGTATTTTGCTCACTGCGGTGGGGAATCAGACCTTGAATTCACGACAATCGCTGCGAGAAGAATTAGAACGACAGCAAATACCAGATATTCTGGTTGAAGTGACTGTACGTTCTTGCCTTCATTTCTTCGGAATCCGCACGCGCTAATTGAATCTAAGCGCAACTCTCAGAGAGTTGTGCAAATAGGGTCCCTGACGAGCACTGGAACGGCACAGACGAACCTTTCATTGACCACGGATGCTGCGGGTAGTCAGAGTCCGGATGTATCCAACGATCTTAACGGCAGGATTACATGTGTCAGTTACCTGGAAGGAGGATAATCGCGATGGTGCCTGCGACATGTATTATACGTGGGCGATACAACAAAGAAATTTACTACAAACGACCTGTCACTCAAGAATAACAGTAATAGTATCATTTATTGACCAACGGACCATGTGGTTCACATAAGAGCGTCCATTCAAGTTATCGTGAGGCTCGTGACCTCGTACCTTCAAAGCATAAGCCCGGAAAGGGATAAAAAGACCAATAGCTACCCAAGAAACATGTGCGCTCAGAGAAGCATTATTGGAGCTATTTCCAGGGTTGTTAGTAGCTGTCGACGTGGCAGCCGAGGCGGGGGTAGTGCTAGTGGTAGAGTTCACATCAAATGTCCCGCGAGCCCGAGCTTTAAATGCTTCAAAGGTCATTTCATCTTCTTCTGGAGGGTTGATGGCGAAGACCATCCCTATAATTGGTGGATGAGAGGTGTGTTATCAATGTGGAGGG
The DNA here is from genome assembly GCA_018524465.1 of Podaxis pistillaris. Lineage (NCBI taxonomy): Eukaryota > Fungi > Basidiomycota > Agaricomycetes > Agaricales > Agaricaceae > Podaxis > Podaxis pistillaris. The sequence continues at coordinate 71,379 of JAEUWN010000660.1, forward strand.
TCTTAGGAGACTTACCTCGGCCACAGTGGTTAGCAATTGGCTGCTTGCAGTAAAACCAGATAGGACCATCCGATTGAGGGACCTCCAGCTGCCAGGTGGGTCGATCGGTTGTTCCTGCGGCAACAGGTATGCTGGTCGGAAAGACACGGTCAGGAATTGTACATACACTTGTGCAATCAATTGGGCTCACTATTCCGAGTCAAATCCGCCGTCCAATGATTGACAGGGGTTGTCAAAGGAAGATTGGGTCACTGTATGGTTTATGGGATTGCTGGTTCGTCGTTCAGTCAGTATCACGTATCTTCAAACCAAAATCTTGGATTCCTACAAGATAAAGTTGATGGTGTCGCCAGGAACGGCTCTAACAAACTCTGGGCTATAGACTAGCTGGCCTTCCAGACCCACGGTGACATTGTACGTGGCACTATATGAGCTAGAGACAAAGGCGAAGACAAGGGCAAGAGTTCCAAACACCGCAGAAAATGAAGAGGGGAGGATGGGAGGAAAGAGATGACACTGAGGCTCTCCATCCATGTTACCCACCTTTATACAGTCTGCCATGAATTTTGGATAAGATAAAGTGGGCTGACATGCTCATTCTTTCTCGTTGTATCACGCCGTTTGCTGGCCCCGAACAGGAGACCACCTCCGGCCTTCTATTTACATAGCGGCTCCGTGAGAACAAGGGAGCTGGCAGATCAAGGCAGTGGCCAAGGCAGTATTTGAGTTCATATGCTTTCTTGGCATTGGGAAATCGACGCCTATCCTATAGTTGTTCTTCGCGAGCATCGCGTCGCTTGAGCGTGTTTTCTTCGACATCAAAAACGCAAATAATCTCACGTAAAGAATCAGGAATTAGAGCTCGTCCGAAGGAAAGGCTTTCAAGCTGGCATAAAACTGTTGTATGCATGTAAACAAATGTCTCAGGAATGAGTAATAAACTTCGTGGATGCAGCTTGTGTAGGTGATTTACTTACATCTCCACCGAAATGACAGTATCATCCAACCCGATGTTGCCGGGGTGGGCATCTTGGCAAAGAGTCATTGTCGAACCACTCGTGAACATAAGGCAAAGAAATGCGAGAGGGCTTCAATTAACTGATGTCTATACACGGTTGCACGTAAACGTTAACCCGAGTCCGTCGGCCATCATGAAACGGTAGCCCCGAGTTCTAACGTGATAGGTATCGCTGAAACCTCTAAACCGATGTCACTTGAGTATCATACATCATGAGATTAACGAAGAAAAAGTCAGCCCATGCATGAGCCCTTAGCCTTGAGTTAGTAACACAATTTAGGGTGCCGCCTATCGTCATGTGCCACTTCCTTCGTGGCCTTCTTCCATCCTTGTGGGAAGAAGACTGATACAGTTCCGGATCTGCCTCAGCGTCGTATACCTGTCGTAACAGCGTCCGGCACAACCCTCTTTCCTGCATTTTGCTTCCCAACATGCTTGTGCCTCTGGGCAATCAGACAACCGGCCGCACGGAAGCCCGACTGTGTCCCCCAGTGGTCGTCGTTCGATCTCCAGCAATAACACCTGCTTGTAAACACGCCAGGGAGCGTTATCAATCTCCGCAACTCCACATCGACTGCAATAGTAGGGTTCACTAGAATTATAGAAGTGCGTTACGACGTGAGCAAGAGCACCAAGGTTTGCGTCCGGAAACATCCAGCAGAGTATAAGCTTACCTATTCCCAGCAGTAAACCTCTCGGGACTATCCAACAACGCCTTGAACATTTCCTTTCTCTTCCGGTGCAAATCAAGCAACGGCGAGATGTGCTTTGACGATATGCCCGCGAGGATGTGCGAGTGTGCTGGATTGTGTAGGTTGAGCGTTAATGTGTGCAACGGCATCGCTCTCGCTTCTCGGTCCCAGCCGAAGTGCCGTGCGATGGCGTAAAGGCGCAATGGATCGGAACCGCAGAAACGGAGGACAAATAGTGTTGATCGGATACTTGAGAGTATCTCGGGAGCGTCCCATTTTTCTGCCACAGTGAGCACAGCTTCCGCTTGTTCAAACGACTCCCATGGCGGGATAGGTAGACCAAAGAGAAGCGAGAGGATGAGAGGGAGCACGGAGTCGGATTCGTAGACGTCCAATGGTTCGCGCAGTTCTTCTGTGCGCGAACTTTCAGGTACCTTGGAGGGAAAAGGTGGAAGGGTGAACATGTTAGCGAAGAACTCGCATTTTTTGCAGAGGGTGCAGGAGTCGACGCCATATAATGTTCCTTCGAGGGAGCGCAATATAATGTCCGTGTCATTCTTGGGGAACAAGGGGTGCCATCTTGTCTCTGCAGGTGAAGGGGGGTACTGAGGTGTGCTCTGGGAGTTCGTTGCATGCTGAGAGTTGGCCATTGATTATCGGCCAGGGAGGAAGCGATCTGACCATCCTCTGGGCAGTTCGTTTTTGAGGAAGACAGCCGCAGTTTATTCGGCTGACGCGTGTAGGGAAATGCTTCATCTTTCGCAATCCTAAACCTGGCGAAGGTTGAAAGGATCTCCATGGGACACAGATACGGACTAGTCCAGTACCGCTCCTGATGATTGGGAGGAGATTTGAGGGATTGCCTTCAAAATGGCGAGCTTGTAAGAGGCTTGTTCCGAGAGGAGGTTCGGGTTTAATTGACTGTGACCAAACGGGTACGCTAAATAGTGATTCGCAAAGCATTGCGTGTCCGTATCTTTGGATAGAGGGTGCAAAGACGGCGTATAATCACGGAACCAATTTGCTGAGAAGATGGTGTAGGGCCGTTACATTCTGTTACATTCCATCGACTGTGGGAGCGATGAGAGAACGCTTGTGACCCTGTTCAGTACATAATCATTAGTAGAACGGAACACGGGGGGATGGTGATGGGCACCTGATAGATTAGCAGAAGCAGAACAGTCAAATGGAAAATCTTGAAGCTTGAAGCTTAACAACAACCGTGGTTTCGGAGGTGAGTTTTATAGTTCCAACCCCCGTTTCAATTACCAAGATAGCATGATTAAAGGCAAACTTGTTAAAATGGCCTGCTGAAGTTGAGAAAACAGATTAGCTACATAGCATGGCTATCATAAACTAGTCGTGCTTCCGAGACCCGATATTATGATGGCAATAGTCAAGATCGCTCCGGGATTGGACTGGACCCTTCAGACCAAAAGTGTCGCTCTTACGCCGGAAAAGGTTATCATCTAAGGAGCACCTAAAAAGAGAGTGGATTTGACATACCCGGTAGTGGGCCCTCACAACGAGTCGACTGTCCAGTCCGCCTCAACCCACTTCCTGGTTTCCATCACCCAATCAGTCTCCGCCTTCTGCAAATCAATCCATCCCAACTCCTTTCTGATGATCTCGACTCGATGCGTTGTCGCGGCAACTCCCATCAACTAACTGCTCGTACCAATCGCTCACATCTCCAAATAACCTTTCCACGGTATCAACCTCAAGCACCAATTTCCTTGACACCACTTCCTGGGTCCTCCTATCCATTTCCGGCCAGACGATGTCCAATTTTTTGACCATGTTCAGCAAGTCGTTGAAGTGTATTGTTGAGATCATAGATTGTACAAGGGTGAAATAGACGAGCGTAGGAAATAGGATGCTGAGCTTGGATATAAGTCGACTTGGAACGGAATCGTGATAACCGATGCGCAAGTTGGTCAATGAAGGAAGATGGAGTGGAACGTCTCGCCCAATCTGATATGCTGCATGGGTGCCATATGAGACGAGATGTTTGACGAGGGGTAGGCTACTCGGGAGGAGATTTATGTTGACGAAACCAATGAAGTGGAGGTGTAAGTTTTTCAACGTGTCTGCAACTAATACCAAAATTTGTTGCACACATCGACCGAGTATATCTTCATTTATGATGCTCGGCACAAGGGTATTACTAGTGTCAGAAGAGGGGTCGCGAGCAATGGCCAGCACTTCCGCCTTGTCGTGTGCCGACTTTCGGAGTCTCTCCTGTTCAAGCCTGAGATTCGAACATCCAATGAACAGGTGTACAACTCGACGAGAATTGTGAGGGGTGGATGTCAAAGCCTTATAGAAGCCAAATATCCTTGGGGTACCCAGAAGGGCCACAGATTGGATGCGATATGGTTTGGAAAGTTCGTAGATGTCCCTGGAGACAAGGGAGAATGTTCGGGCAGTGAAGCTTGTGTCTGCGCAAGCAAGACAGATGATCCTCAACCATACTTCGGGTGGAAAAATATCGAGAGCAGCAGTCACGATGATGGAGGAAAGGAGCCTCCCATGCACATCAAAAATGATAACAATTCACAGGAGAACGTGGGTAATGATGCTCGATTCGAGTACGGGGAATCGAACCCCGAGCTACCGCGTGAAAGGCGGTAATGTTAGCCGTTACACCATACTCGAGTTGGTTGAATGCGATTCAGAGAAAATTCCGTTCATGCGCATTAGCATGCCACTTCATGTCCTTGTCTGTGGACGGCCTTACCTTCCCCAAACCTATAAGTAAGTACAAGTTGCAGTTATTCGGGTCTGCCAAGAATACATAGCTCATAACAATGACATAAGTCAGAACTCCAGCGATCAAACTGATGGGAGCCATGTTTGACGGTGTTTGACTACAATCCCCGATAGACTTGCCGCAAAAGGAAAAGGCTATTCATTCCGGTTTCCATCTTCCGCTCCAACTTTGCAACATATTAGCTCAAAGCACCTGCAGCAAATCGTATTTGAAACAACCGCAAACGCGTCTGGAGTTGTATAGACCTGGGTGATCTCGTTGCCGGCGGCGGGAAACCTGGATACAAAGCCCGCTTATCGCTTCCACTCAGGTCAGCGATCCATTGGCATGGATCAGAAGGCGTCCTCCCCGTCACGCGGCTCGGATCTCACCCGCCCCAGTTTAAATGCCCCTAGGTCCAGCGCCTATTAAATCGTCTCCTTAGCTCCCAACTCCCAACATCACTCATTCGACTCCAACATGAAACCTACTAAGAGAGCATTGCAGAAGTTGACTCTTGGCATGCGTCGCGAGGACCCCAAGCGGATCTGGGAACGACGCGCACCACTTACGCCCGATGCTGTCAACGAGCTCATTGAAGAAGAGGGGGTTGAGGTTCTCATTGAGCCTTGTGAACGACGTGTATTCCCGACCAGGGAGTATCAGAAGGTAGGCACACGACCATTGCTATTATCTCCGCTGTTATCATTGACCACGATTACACACAGGCTGGCGCGAAGATAAGCACTCCGCTAGACCAAGCACATATTGTGTTGGGCATCAAAGAGACATCCATGGACGCATTGGCGCGACAACGTGCTCCTGTCCGTTTGTCCACTGCCAATGGGGTCATTCCCCGCACCCATGTCATGTTCTCACATACTGCCAAAGGGCAACCATACAATACTGGCCTGTTGTCCCAATTCGTTGCACCAACCGAGGGGCCTTTTGAGTCAACTGCTGGATTTGAGAAAACCTTGGAATTGTGGCCAAGATTAATCGACTATGAATTGTTAACCAATGATGAAGGCAAGAGGACGGTCGGATTTGGATGGTTTGCAGGAGGTCCGTTAATTCCGTTACCCCATATACTCAGGGGTTATTCGCTGACAGGTGTCAACTTCAGTTGCTGGCGTTCTCGAGTCTCTTTCGGCTATGGCTCATGCTCACCTTGAACTCGGGATCGCATCGCCCTTCCTCGTAAGTGTATTCACTACTTGGCTTCTTGCTTATCGTTACGAGGCGCCTTCCGCTTGGGAAGAAGGGTGAAGTTGACTGCATAGCGGATCCCTTTATGTCTAGACCCTAACCCCAGTTTAAGCTTCTCCTAACCCTAAGAGCGCGGCGGCTGACCCTGTTTTCTCTCGCAGTACACGCCACGACCGCACACGCTTCCTTCACTCGAACGCCTGCGGGCAGCCCTGCGCGAAGTTGGTTTGTGGATTTCAACACAAGGCACTCCGGATGCTCTTGGTCCCGTGGTGATTTGTGTCACTGGGTGCGTAACTCTTGACTGGCCTTATAAAGTTTGTCGTGACAAGAAGCCTATTATTAGGACGGGTAATGTGGCTCGTGGAAGTCTTTCCATGCTCGATGAATTACCGCTGAAGAAGATTAACGCGCGCGAACTTGACCAGCTTGTTCGTTCAGAAGGTCCGTTGTTCCCCCTTCCAAACTCCACGATCCACTAAAGCTCTCTTGCGCTAGACTACGACAACACAAAGGCAAGCACCTTCGAGGCATAATCTTCAACCTCTGCTAACTAGTGGTGATTAGATATATCTGGTGCACGCAGAGCCAGAGGACTACTTTGTCAGGAAAGACGGGAGAGCATTCAACCGCGAGGACTATTACGCGAATCCTGCTGAGTGGGAGAGCGTCTTCGGAGAGCGGGTGAGTGTTGTTCGATCTTACAATCAAACCGTTCGTAGTTTCAACAATGCGTAGATCATGCCTTACGTGACGCTCCTCATCAATGGCACCGGCTGGTCAACAGGCTTCCCTCGCCTACTGACAACCCAACAACTCAGCAGTGCAATTGCCAAAGCCCAATCTCTGAACCTCCCTGGCGCAGTTGCGAGAGGTAAATGTATCGGCGACATTAGTTGTGATATTGGAGTGAGTCACAATCTACTACTTCTCTTCACACTCTGACCCAATTCTCCAAAAGGGCGGCCTCGAATTCCTCGAACGCGCAACAACCCTCTCCGAGCCAACCTACAAATTCGCAGTTTCCGATACCAGCGGTCACATCACTATGATGTCTGTCGACATCCTCCCTACCGCACTTCCGTTAGATGCGTCGAAACACTTCTCGAAGGAGTTTTACCCGTATCTTCGTACCCTCATCCAGAACGTGAACAAGAATGGCACAAGCAATGAACGGAAGGGTGGTGAGGGCAAAGCTGGCAAGTTCATGGCGGCGCTTGAGAGGGCAACGATCGCGTCTGGCGCAAAGCTGATGAAGAAGCATCAGTGGTTGCAGCCAGCTGTGAACAAATGGCATAGAGAGCAGGCGGGCGTAAAGAGGCTGCACACTAGTGCTTCAGTTCAGGCAGGTGTTACAAATGGGACGTCGACCACCTGGGGCGGAAGGAAGAAGAGGGTATTGATGTTCGGGAGTGGGATGGTTGCTGGCCCTGCGGTTCAGGAAATCGCCAAACGGGCTGATGTAGATCTTGTCATTGGTGGGTCTTCCGTCGTTCGTTGATAGGATATGTTGGGATTGCTCATTAATTGACCGAAAGCTACCAACATGCTTGGAGAGGCCCAGCAACTCGCTATCCGCCATGGACAAGAGCATAGCAACATCAAGTATCGCATTGTCGATGTTGGGAGGAAGGAAACATATGAGCATCTGGTGAAGGATTCTGATGTGGTTATCAGGTAAGGTTTCGTTTCACTTTCCTGTAACGATCTGATGGTTGACCTTCTGGTAGTCTGTTACCTGCCGCATTCCATGTTGACATCGCACAAATGTGTATCACGAATAGCAAGCACCTTGTTACAGCATCGTATATCTCCGAGGGCATGCGTAGCCTCCATAGCCGGTATGCATTTTGTTTGTCCGGTCCGGTTCCTCGAATTCATTGCATATAGCGCTCTCCAGGCTAACGTTCTCCTGCTCAACGAGATCGGACTTGACCCCGGCATCGATCATTGCTCCGCCATCTCTCTTGTAAACGACCTCAAAACGCAGGGCAAGGAAGTTGTCTCTTTCACTTCTTTCTGCGGTGGTCTCCCCGCTCCAGACTCAATTTATGACGGATCAACCGGCGACGCTGTACCGCTCAAGTACAAATTTAGCTGGAGTCCTGTCGGTGTATTGAGGGCTGCGAACCAGGGTGTGAGGTACTTATTGAACGGAAGGGTGGGTGTTGCTTGCGATCCCTGAACGGTCGAGATGCTGATTTGATGATTTTGTTTCAGGTTGTTCGACTCCTTGGAGAAGACTTGCTCCGTTCTGGGTTCCCCCGTCTCCCAATCCCACTCATGCAGGGTGTTGAGCTGGAAGGAATTGCGAATAGGGATAGTTTGCCTTATCGTGAAACCTACGGATTGCAGGGTGCTAATTCACTGAGGACCTTGGTGCGGGGTACTCTCCGGTATGCTTCTCTTCCGCTTCTGGCCAAAGGCAAATCCGCTGAAAGTGCTGTTATAGCTACCCTGGCTTCTGCACACTCATGCAAGCCTTCAAAGACCTCGGGCTTCTCGAAGACTCGGAGAAAATCTCCATCACTTCCTGGGGCGCTCTCCTCCCGAAAGCACTCTCGATCAAACTCAAGTCTTCATGCGGCTTCGACGTGGATATGAATAGCAGGAGTTTGGAAGCTACTATGCGTGATGCGATTCCTTGGAACCAGACACTCGATCATGCTGGAAAGACTGCTTTCGGTGAAACGCTCAAGGCACTGGAGTGGTTAGGCCTGTGGTCTGCTAACGGATCTACGAAGGAATTGATGTCTGGCGTTCCCGTTCCAACTGCTGCACATACACCACTGGAGCTCTTTGCAATGCTTTTGGCACACAAGTTGTGCTATGCACCTGGGGAGAAGGATATGGTGGTCCTTTCGCATGAGGTTATTGTCCGTGATCCGAAGAACCCCGACGCCACCCAACAGGAAGAGGTCCACAGATCCAGTCTGGTTGCATACGGAGACGACTCGGCATCGGCAATGGCTAGAACTGTTGGTCTCCCAGTGGCATATGCGGCATTGGACGTGTTGGATGGCAAGGTCGGTATTCGGGGTGTCAGTGGACCAGGTGAAAGGGAGGTGTACGAAGCTGTACTTGGACGGTTGGAGGAATGTGGGTTGGGAATGGTTGAGAGTATTGAGGTCATTAAGGCTGCGCCTGGTGTTAGAACTGTCGAGGATAGTCTACGAGGAAGCTCCATTTGAGCAGGATACCCTTGGACCGAGTCGTCTTCTCATATCCGATGAATTGGGTGGATTGTATTATAGCCCACTTAATGTGACATTTGACTTTTTTTCACGCTGTGTACAGGTTTGTGTACCCTACCATATCCGCCGCTGCACAAGGTGTATCGGCCCGACTAATGACTACGAACGGCAACACGATGGCGCTAAGATAACTGATAAAGAAAGAACAAGCCCAATTAAAAATACATACTCAATTGTTAATGCTAAGTGCATCTTACCAGGAATTCTTGAAACAGCATCTGTAACCTCCAAAATTTCTAGAAAGCACTTAGAACAGTGTCGTTGATGCCCTGTCAAATTTTCCACAAAACCACTCGCGATCAAATTTGGGGCTGTAATCATGTGTTTCACAACTGTCGACCCTACAGTTAAAATGGCCGGCCTGTCTGCCTTTCATAACTTGTCTGGAATGGTATGTCAATACAAGCAAATGCATCTCTAGACTTCTGAGTATCCAGTACTCTTCATTATAAGTCCCTAATAATTACCAACCTAAAAATAAGTCAAATCAAAGATAAGGTGAAACAAACTGGAGTGTAATGAGGGAGCGAATTGTCTGAGTGAATAAATAACATCTCAGCAGAGAAAAATCAGGCAAATGGGTAGTAAAATGAAAGAATGGCATATGGTCAATGATGTAGAAAATCAGAGGTGGCGCCATTGCCATGGTGCACCTCCGAGTCTTTCATTCACTCCATGAGTGGCCATGCCCAGGCAATCCTCTTGGCACAGGAACACTCCTCGAGACCATCACCATCTGCATCAGAGGACTGGCAGTAGCATTCACCATGCTCATGGTAGCCTTACCTTTGCTCCTATGTGAATGGGTAGACCAAGCCAGCTTGATCAGGTAGTGTTATTACCACAGCCACACCTTCGTGGTCCCACAGGACAAGGGAAAGATCTGGTGCTTAAGGAAGGAGTGGTGGCAATGTCAGGAGTGTTGAAGTGGGTGCCACTGCATGCTGATGTTCAGGACATTTTGATGATTGAATTGGTGGTGTTAATGATAGGACATCTTTGGTGTATGTGCACTCATATGTAGTGGGGCTGGTGGTGGTGTGTGTGAGATAGATGATGGAGAGTAGGTGAATCCAGACTCAGGCTCTGGAGCAGTGGATTTGGTCATTCTGGGTACTGAGGGTAGTCTTCATATCAGGACTTTAACCCAATTGTTTGACTTGTGGCTAGGGGTGCCTGTTCTTGGAGGTTCTACTGGCATGTCCTTTGGAGGCACTGTGTTAGGATGGTCCTTATCACCAGTCACCTAAGCTTTGCTAGGGGGTGGC
>JAEUWN010000661.1:0-26280 GCA_018524465.1 Podaxis pistillaris
ACTGAGGTGACCATCCGAACCGGGGTGCCGTCCGAACCGAGGTGCGTCAATAGTAGTCGCCTGTCACCATTCCGTGAACGAACCCACTGCTTACGTTGGTGATCTGCAGAGCAACGCTCCAGGAAAGCCTGTAGCTCTCACTGTACTTATGACGCTAGCTGAGCACCAAAGCGCTCTTCTCCTAATCGAAGGTGAGGAGAAATGAGTGAACCAGTCGCAAGTCCTGCCTTAGTACTTGCTAGCATGTAGCACCAGCCAACATGGATGTATACCACAGAGCATGTTCACATCGAGTCAAGAGGTGCCATCATTACGATATACTACGTCTCCCCAGAAAACTCGAGGGTTATTGATGGGGATCTTCCAAGTCGGAGCCTAGAGCATCACATGACTTTCAGCTAGTGTTTGAAAAGTCGTTCCATAATTCCAATGTCCTATTCCGAAGCGTTATCTGTCTCTATCTGCTCTTAATAACCCGGTAAAGAGTCGGGTATGAAGCTGTACCCGAATTCGCTGCGGGACCATTCCATCATTGAAGCCGAGCGCCACCGCCCTCTATGGGTGAAACTAAATCGAAGTGACGTTAGTACAGCAAGCCGAGGAGCTTGAAAGTGATACAACGTTATCCTGATTCTATTTTTACGCCCGTCAAGGTCCTGACGTGTTACCTAGTGTTACCAGAAGTTTTGGAGGTCCCAAAGTGAGTTGAGGAGTGTAACCATGGATTGCGAGATTGAGTGCCCTTGCCCAGTCGCCACTAGAGGACCACCGAACCAAACATCGCGTTCCTCATCCGCCTACTCCTGTCATTACCTACACCAGGTCCTAAATATTCCAGGTGCGCACACCACGGAGCTCAGCTTGCAACTGACTATGCATCCTTCGCATTGCCACAGGAATCCCGCCCACGTTCATAAGACAGGGCAGCGCAGATTGCGCCCGAACATGTAACTACCGTTGCTGAGAAGAGAGGGCGAGCTGAAGATCCCGGTCGAGGGTTGGGTGAGAAAAACGAACATGGCGAGGAAACAGCGAGTATGACTATACGACTAAGACAGTCGCCGTTGCCGATGAAAGGACCGCAGGACAAAAGGGCGAAAAGGCCATCGCTCTGACACAGGAAAGCCGAGCAACGGGGGATATCCCTCACCCCCGAACGACATCCAGCAGCCAAGAGACCAACACCGAGTGCACAGGTCTTCGATAGACCGGCGGCAATTTCCCGATGCATCAAACCAGAGCCAGTATCATTGCCAAAAATAACTTCGCAATCTGCGAGTCCGAGCAGTTCTCGGAACTACCACGAATAATTACGTAGGAGCTACTTCCACCCGCCTGTGTATCCAACGAGGCACTGTACCCCTTCCCCTGGCAAGTCCAAGAATTACACCACGCAAATGGTCCAGTCTTCTGAAGTACCTTCTTCTCAAGTCGGTTAATTGTCCTGGTGCGGAGGTTGATACTCTGCCTTTTTACCTCAAGCCTGCATCCATTAACGAACTCGTACCGTGTCGCATAAATGTACACTTGCTGATATGGAGCTACTGCAGAACTGCTTCGCCGTATAAGGGAAACTTTAAATGAGGTACAAAGATCTGTTATCAGTTTAAACAAATATTTGTACACTATATCCAATATATCACAGGTGCGTCGCGCAGCGCTGAAGTTGGGGCCAGCTTCTCAGCGTACAAGCTATGCCATTATGTAGATCATTGCTATCATAATCCGCACCTTCATATTCACCCCGCTTTGTCCACCCTTGCGGATGGTCCTCAGCGCTTCTACCTCAGTGACCATAAGTGGCGCTTTATCTATCCTGATGGCAGCCCCTTGTCCCTGGACCCGTAATCAAAACCAACAAAAGTTCAGCCACGCAGAGACTCCAGTACTTGGCGTAAATCCCTTTAATTCATCCAACAAGAACTTCAAGTAGCATAAAAGAATACATGCAAATAGCTACAATCAAATACCATAAAGTAGCAGGATGACCCGAGTAACGATATATGCTGCAATGCCCTTCCACCGGTTTTCGCCTCTATATCAAGCGGATCATTATGACCGTCCTCCAGACAGCTTAACCCACTCCCGATATGCCTTTTGACCAGCAGCCAGATCAATGCATTGATACCCTCCAAGGCGCATCTTTTTTCTGTCAAATTCCCAATATGTATACATTTGATTTGGGGCTTGTCCAAACACGTATAGGCCATTTTCGGTTGAGCTCGGGACAACAGTATTAAGCAAGGCCCGACATCGGGAAGCAATACTTGGGTAGAGACGCTGACAAAGCCCGAGCTCTTGATGCTTTGCAAATCCCTTAAGCAGAGGGCTCAGCTCCTGGTCACCGGACAAGGGAACAAAGTCTCACCTGCTTAATTATGGTGGTATTGAGTTGATCTGAGAGACCAGGAGGAGTACAGTATAGCCGAACACCAGGAAGGCAGTACCATGTGCAGGGAATTCCGAAGAAATTTCCCCGACATTTATCTTTACCGGCAAGGTACGTCAAGACAAATAATGCCACGTCGTGGTTACTTTTTCGGTAACTTCGCGAATCAAGGCAGTCCAAACTCTCAAAGGCCTGATGTACGATCAATGTAGCACGGAGATACACATAGCCCTTGAGATAAGAATTGACACATTCATTCATGTACGGCCAGGATAAAGAAGCAGCGGAGTCGGGTACTCCAGGTGACAGTACCAAACCTATGGGTTGGTTTGATCAGCGACATGGATCAACAGAAGACTCCCACTCAGTCTGATTTCGTACCTAAGCCTTGGATGCGATAGCTTTGTCCATATTCAAGCACAGTCTGGACGTAATGCTGAACCAAACGATTGTACATTGTGGGGCTTTCGAGACAAAAGGCTCCGGAGCGTGCTGGATCCACCAGGAACTCGACAAAGGATTTGTGATAAAAGGACATAGTCCCTCCAAGACGCCATACAAAGCTTTCAATTTGATTCAGGACATTGGAGTTCAGTTCCTGGTCATAGAACGGATGCGCGAGGTCTACGTATTCGTTAAACACGAGGGATTCAGGTTGATTCTGGACCCATAAGACGGCCTGGAGGGCATTACAGAGAATCCTGAACGCCGACTCTGATACTTTAAGCATGTTGCTTAAGTACATTACTCCCCAGTATTTTACTCTGACTTTGTGATGAACGGAAAGGTAACCGGACGAATAGCAAAGCATGGTAGCAAGGAGGAGCTGGATGGACGGAAGTATGTTGTCCGGGATACGGTGCATGATGAGTTTATAGACCTCATCAAGTTCTGCGAAAGGGTGACCTAAGCCAGCATGGGTGGTGTCCTTGCGTTCCAAGATGAAAGAGAGAATCACGTCGAGTAGCTCTTTCGGCCCAAGAGGCGAACCCCTCTGGCAGACAAATCGGAGGACTGTTGATCCGTAAGCGAAAAGCCCCCCCGCGGCATCAAGGAGTATTCTCATTTGGGCGTCAGAAGGCCACGGTGAGGATGGCGAGGGAAGGTTGTGACGGCGGAGAATATCCTGGAACCCTTCCCTTAAATAGAACTCCATATCTCTATCGACGTCTCGAGAGATTGGAAGGAGCGTAGAAAGAAGGAGAGGAGCAATGTTAGCCTTGCCGAAGGTTGCATGAATGTGAGGCTCAGGGCGACTGAAGAATGCCCAACATAGCGGCGTAGCAAGTTCTCGAACAGATGTTGCGATGATCTCGATAATCTCGCGTTGTGCATTTGCATCAGCGCACTCATCGAGCCCATCGATGATTATGACCTTTTTCCCAATACCTGCGCCACGCTTCTCCAACTCCTGTAATGGCTCAACGATCAGGCCTTTAAACTGCCGGGCCATTGCTTTGGAGACGAGCGTTTTGTCTGCAGAAACCTTTTGGTCGAGTAAGTTGCGGTAGTCTGGGGACTTGGTGGAGAGTTGATATGCGATGGAGGGGAAAAAACAATCGTGGCGATCCCGGTTTTGGAGCGAGGAGAAGAAAAAAGCAGCGCCAATGTTGCCTGAGGACTCAAGTTTCTCTGCGCAGCTCTGGGCTACGGCGGACTTCCCGACACCGGCTGGCCCGTTCATCCAGAGCATTGGCGAAGGCGAATCTATCCAGGGGCAACGAGCCCAGCCAGTGATGGATTCGATACGTTCAGCCCGAGTTCCAGGCCAACACCGAGGGGGTGGATCACGGGCGGACGAATCAAAGGCTGCATCAGGACAAGATGCCTCGAGAAGAATGTCAATGCCTTAAACCGTGTACGTGAGGAATGTTACTGTCCACGTCACGAAAACTGAAGAACTTACCGCTTGGCCCATTCTGGATATTGGTGGGTTTGTACTTGAAGTTTGCATTATGGAACACCAGGCTGCTGGCATTGGTGAAGAAAGGCATCAGTGAGGAAGGGTAGAGACTGAAAGTGCGTATAAGACGAGGTGAGGTCTGATATCGGAGCGTTGCGCGGGAGTGTACGTGGAAGCAAGCCACAGAGTGAGTGAGGGCTTGAGGGCTTGAGAAAGATCGCTCGTGGCCTGAAACCACGCTGCGACGTCTATCAGAGCTGTGCTGTGCCGTGGGCTCCTACAGTTAGCCCTGACAACCCCATCCAATAAACAGTGCTCAATAAGGATTGAAGACGTCACCCCCGCAGATGCCCTGTTTCGGGGGTGAAGGCGCTCTAAATCTCACCAGGCGTTGGTGGAGGCAGTAAGACTCGAAGTCTGCGTATTCGCTTCTCGCATTGCTGGATTAACAGAAGTTGTATATTGAACCTACGAGTGATATAGTAATGAGGAAGGATATAGGAAGCATCACAACTAAATGGCATACACTTCGTCGTTCCCTCCAAACTTCTGATGACGTACGGATGGAATAGAATCGTCCTCGTCGTTTCGTTAATGCACCGATGGTGGATGGGAATGGTCTCCAAGAATTCCAAGGCAACGGGCCTTGTGATGATGTTTCCGGGTGCGCCTGCCAGGTTTCAGGAATTCGACGAAAGCTACTCCCACCAGGTCCAGAATCGTTAAGTTCGGTTTGAACAAGGAAGTACCCTATGTATGGCCATATAGTATTCACTGTAGCATTCTGAACGGTGAAAGAAATACTGAGGTGCTAGTCAGTTCCTCCAGCTCAACCAGCTCGTTGACCATTGCCTACAACACATCAGCAGCATCAACCCAAAAATAGCATTAGTCTTGGCGTTCAAACGTTCACCTCGAAAGCACATTCCATGTGACAACGATTCCCAAGAATCCCCGCATCGCCGGTCCCCATCATTTAACAACGACAACTTGGACCAGTTGACGACCAGCATCACTCCTCGCCATGCCCACCCATGGGCTATGGCAGATTGAATTTGTGAACTATGATTCTATCACATCAGATGGTAAATGGTTGCTGAAGGAAGTCTTCTGCGACTTGTCCGTTATATATCACCATGAAACGGAAATTCGAGGATTCCACCCCTTTCTTTTTTACTCTCCTCGTCTTTCCCGTTTCCATCGTTCTCGAGCTCGGCCTCGAGTCTCACTTTGTCTCGGTTCTCTTCAAACACCCCTTCCTCACTCTAGCTGGCTGGTTCTTTCAATCACTCCGGAGCATTTCTACAGGCTAGAATTAAACGCACACCTCCATTTGTCACCCAACAATGAAGTTCCTCTCCCTGGTCTCCACCGTCCTCCTCACATCGACGCTCACTTCGGGCCTCCCATCAACTCATTACGCCCGTCAACGACTACCGAAGATCGGCTCCGGACCTGCGAGAGCTACGGATGGGAGTACGATTATCGAGGACCAAGTTACAGTCAACGGGTTACCCATCCGGTTCAAGGTCTCCGCGCCCGCGGATCAGCTCGTATCGAATGCGAATGCGGCGGGTGCGCAGACTAATGGTAATGCCGATGGGAATGGGAACGGGGTGTTAGGGATTAATGTGTTGTTTCATGGAGATGGTGGACAGAGTTTCTTTGATTTTCCGGTACGTCGCGATTTTGTTGTGTAGCGTGTGATAGATGGGGTATTGATGGGTGATTGTTGTCGTGGGGTTGGATGGCTTTAGAACCAGGGAGTGAATAATGGGTTGATGGGTGTTGCGTTACTTGCTCCGGATCAGCAGTTGCGTTGGGGAGGGTTTGACCCTCAAGATCAGACGGGTCTTGTTAGGCCAGACGGTGCTGCGCATAGTGCTGCTGTGAATACGTTCCTTACGACGGTGGGTGGTATTTTCTTGAGTGACACTGCGTAGGAGGATTGACGAAACTCGGAATATAGATGTTGCCGAAGGTCGTGAATTTTGACCAGAGTAAAATATTCATGGAGGGTATTAGCGGTGGGTCGCTTTTGCTCAGCGGTGAGTACTGCGGTACTAGGGACGGGTTTGACGGTATGTGGTTTGATGTTGTGTCCCCGTTGGCATAGGTTTTATGATTCCTACGTTTGGCGCGTCGTTGGGCGTTCCGGGAGTCGTGCTTGGCTGTGGTGGCTTACCTCCGTAAGTGTTCTTTGAGTCCGATGGCGCAGATATGCGGAGGTACTAAAGATAGACTGTACCTGTGGCAGACAAGTGAATGTGCAGGGTGATATCTCCAATATCAGGATCCATTGGCAAAGTACGGTCGACGACTTGCCAGACCTGCAGACATCGATGTGAGCGAAATCGACTGGTTTGGGTTGCGATCAATTGACCATGGGACGTGCAGCCCCCAGTCTATCACAGCCTATGAGAAGATTGCAACGGACGCTGGCCTATCAGATAACCAGATCAACCAGCTGTTGACAGCTGATGCGTCACCGAATGGTGGACATTGGTAGGCGTCATGCTCCTATGTTTCCAGTCTCAGGCTCGTTCTGATTGACTGAAATGATTGGCATTGTTACCCTAGTGAATTTGACGAGAAAGACTTTGTTAGTGGCGTGCAGCTCCTCACAGATAATTATGTCGCTATTTTGGGCGGGCAGGCCACGCTAAATGGGGTTACGGTTACCAATGTAAGTATATCTGACCGCGGTTTTCTGATGAAGATTTAATATTTCACTTGCCTTGTTACCTGTAGGGCGTTGTCGGGAACGAACAGCTATTCGAAGCACCAGCGCAGGTCGCGACAACTGGCAAGGCAAAGACTGCCAAGACAGGCGGCGGGGCTTCTGGAACCACTAGTCGGGTGCGCAATAAGCAAAAGTTGAGAAATTAATAGAGGAGACGATGCGAGCGTTCGCGTGTAAATGTTGTAGCGGGTTAGATGTGATGGACGTATGAGGAAGGGCTTCTTAGTGATGCGGAATGCATCACGAATCAATATCATAGTTGGATCAAAAGAAGACCGGTGACTGAGATCAGGGTGATCTGGGGTCCTCCTCCCAACAATGGCGATGCATGGATCCTTAGGGTCTTGGGTGTGTCCTAGGCGTGTCATTTGAAGCTTTCCCGTGACAGAGCTGTTTTGAGTTAAGCGTGGTCCTCTGGTTGGGCTGGCAAACGGAGGTGACCGCTTTGGTGAGAAACATGAGTTGCGTGCGGGGATTGGATGTTAGGGGTGACTAATGTGTTTGTAATGCGACCCGCTAGATGTTTCATCTCAGAGGTTAATCAACTGGGTTCCATACGAATTGTCGCGAAAAATTGAGAGAAGCTTTCGCACAGCAGGAAGGTGAGCAGGAGCTATTGAGTGATGTCATCCGTATAACGAGATGAATATATGCCGAGGGCTCAGGGGATATTCGGCGGCGTTGCTTGGCATGAGCAAGTGCCTTGAGGCCAGCGTACGCCGCAGAGCAACGCAAGGATTGTGGACGCATGGGGGTGGACTACGCAAACGGGCTATGCTGGAGCGCAGAGGCTAGTGTTTGGGAGGGCGGCCCCCGGAATGTGTGGGACGGAGGTAACGTGGGGTCGACGACGGCCGGGGAAATTCGAGGAGGCAGTGAGGTGGAAATTGATTGGAGTGGCCCGGGTTCTTGTGCCAAATAAGGCAGGGGTGCCGTGGAGACTGAGAGTGGCAGTTGTACTACGTTGACCGCCAATTGGCTGTTGAATATTCTTCCTCTCTACTCTGCTTCGCCGTGCTGGCCCTCGGTGCTAGCATCATATTCCACAGACGGCCAAACACAGGCTCATGTCTTTCTTCAAGCGACACCACCATCCGCACCACGATATCGACACCGACGAGGAGAATGACGAGAACATCGACCCAGAGCTCCGTTTGCGCACAGTCCGCACCGCTGCATCTGCAATCGCAGAGTCAATTCGTTCGGAACAGCGTGCAGAACGGCGCAAGACAATGCGCAAGAAACGCTCGAGATTCTTCCGTAGACAACATGAGAAGAAGGCGGCGTCGGTAGTGTCGGCAGACACGACTCCCTCGAAGGAGATCCCTGGGGCGCGGAGAAATGTCTATGTTAACCATCCTCTATCAGCTATGGAGGTGGGACACGATGGGGAACCCAAGGCACGCTACGTGAGGAACAAAGTGCGGACCACCAGTACGTAGCGTATCTTTGCATTGCCCCATTGTTCGCGGTCCCTTGATACTGATCTCTACCATAGAGTACACTATCTTGACTTTTATTCCCAAAAACCTGTATGAACAATTTCGACGGTGAGCTCTGTTGGTAAACCTCCTACTTCCTGTATCTCACACGTCGTACCCCTCAGAGTCGCTAACCTCTTTTTCCTGTCCCTTGTCATCCTTCAACGTATGCGCGTCTCCTTAGTTCCTTGCTTCAGAAGTCTCACTATCCTGTAGTCTTCCCTATCTTTGGAGCAGCAGCAGGCTCCATTGCCGTCCTTCCACTCGCCTTCATCCTGACTGTCACAGCCATCAAAGATGGTATTGAAGATTACCGCCGAGGCGTGCTAGATGAAGAAGTCAACACCTCGGCCGCCACAAAGCTCGGAGGTGGCTGGAAGAACGTAAATCAACCAACGGACCCCCGTTCGTGGTACGAAAAGCTCCTTGGCATCAATCCACCAGGCAAGGTCACGAAGGGTGTCAGGAAACTGCGGGAAAGGGAAGCTGGGTTGGCTGGGCAAGAGCTGCGTGTAGTGTTGAAACAGGGTGGAGATGATGCGAGCATGTTCACGAACGACATCAATCAAAGCAGCCTGGATCTTGGTCGCGGTGCTGGCGGGCGTCGGTTGGATGATATCCAAAGCATCGATTCCCATAGTTATCCTCCGGCTGCATTCGCGGATCCCTCCAAAGTCTCGCTATCGGAAACTGCCAAAGACTCAGCGGAATTCGGTCAACTCACCAAATACCCCACTTTCGGATCCCTTTCTCAATATCAGCAATCGGTGCATTCGCGCTCAAGCGTAGGAGTCGTGGACTGGCGGAAGCATACTGGCGGTTCTGCACGATGGGAAAGGACGCTGTGGAAGAAACTCGAGGTTGGGGATATTGTGTTACTGCGGGACAATGATCAAGTACCTGCGGATATTGTCGTCCTGTCTACTTCTGATCCTGATGGCATGTGCTATCTGGAAACGAAGAACTTGGACGGAGAGACCAACTTGAAGCCTCGCAGAGCTGTCAAGGCTACCTCGGGCATTGCGTCTGAGGAGGACGTAGAAAGGTCTTCATTCTACCTTGACTCGGAACCCCCTCACCAAAACCTCTACCTCTATCACGGAGTATTGCGCTACAAGGATCCTAATTTGGGTGAACAGAAACAGGAGCCTGTTACCATCAACGAACTCTTGCTTCGTGGCTGCTCTCTGCGGAACACGAATTGGGTTATCGGTTTGGTCGTTTTCACGGGCTCGGACACGAAAATCATGCTCAACGGAGGAGACACGCCATCCAAACGGAGTAAAATCGAGAAGGAGACCAACTTCAACGTCATTGTCAACTTTTGCGTCCTCTCAATCATGTGTTTGATCGCAGCTATTTTCAATGGCGTGCAAGACGCGAAAACAGGTACTAGCGCTCAATTCTTTGAAGCTGGGTCGGATCCAACGTCATCACACATCCTGAACGCGATTATCACTTTTGCGTAAGTACCCCCCTACTACGTGAGAGTTATCGCTAACATGGATTCTAGATCATGTCTCATTGCCTTCCAGAACATTGTCCCCATCTCCCTCTACATCTCCATTGAAATCGTCAAAACCATCCAAGCCTATTTCATCTCTCAAGACGTCGACATGTATTACCAGCCCTACGATACCCCTTGCGTTCCCAAAACCTGGAACATCTCCGACGACTTAGGCCAAATTGAATACATCTTCTCCGACAAAACAGGCACCCTCACACAAAACGTCATGGAATTCCAGAAATGTTCCATCCACGGCGTAGCATACGGCGAGGGCATAACCGAAGCTCAACGCGGTGCAGCAACACGCGAAGGCAAAGCCGACATGTACGATCCGAAAGAACTCGGCGAGAAGCTTGAAAATCTCAAACGGCAGATGATCTCGATTATGGAACGGACGTTCAAGAATCGGTATTTGCAGCCGGACAAGGTGACACTCGTTGCGCCCAAGTTGGCTGAAGATTTGGCGGATAGGAGGTCTGAGCAGCGGGGGCATATTATTGCGTTTTTCAGGGCGTTGGCGTTGTGTCATACGGTGCTTTCGGATCGACCTGAGCCGACTTCGCAGCCGTTTTTGTTGAATTATAAGGCGGAGAGTCCGGATGAGGCGGCGCTTGTGTCGGCTGCTAGGGATGCTGGGTTCCCGTTTGTGGGGAAGAGCAAGGAGTCGGTGGATATCGAGGTTATGGGGCAGGTGGAGAGGTATACGTTGTTGAAGGTCCTCGAGTTCAACAGTACGAGGAAGAGGATGAGTGTGATTGTGCGGGCGCCTGATGGTCGGCTGATATTGTATTGCAAGGGCGCGGATAGCGTTATCTATGCGCGGTTGGCGAGGGATCATGATCAGGCGTTGAAGGAGCAGACGAGCAAGGATATGGAGATGTTTGCGAATAATGGGTTGAGGACGTTGTGCATTGCGTATCGGTATTTGGAGGAGGAGGAGTATTTGACGTGGGTGAGGACGTATGATGCGGCGACGAATGCGATTGAGAATCGGGATGAGGAGATTGATAAGGCGAATGAGTTGATTGAGCATTCGCTTTTGATTTTGGGTGCGACGGCGTTGGAGGATAAGTTGCAGGAGGGTGTGCCGGAGGCGATTGAGATGTTGCATCGGGCTGGGATTAAATTGTGGATTTTGACTGGTGAGTTTCAGCTTTCAGAAGAGTTTAGCTTTTGGTGCTTATGTTGTCTGTTTAGGGGACAAACTGCAGACGGCTATTGAGATTGGATACAGTTGCAACCTCCTGAAGAGTGACATGGACGTCATGATTCTCTCTGCGGATACTCCAGAAGAAACGCGTGCACAAATCGAAGCAGGCCTCAACAAGATTGCTTCGGTCCTCGGTCCGCCTTCATGGGAACCGAAGAAACGCGGCTTTGTCCCTGGTACCACCAAGGCTTCTTTTGCTGTTGTAATCGACGGAGATACCCTCCGACATGCACTCACCCCGGATATCAAGCCCCTATTCTTGAACCTTGGCACACAGTGTGAGACGGTGGTGTGTTGTCGAGTGTCACCTGCGCAGAAGGCGTTGACGGTGAACTTGGTGGGTCTCACAAGTTATCTTATTGCGTGGCATCGCTGACGCTGGCGTTACGTTGTAGGTCAAGGAGGGCAGGAATGCCATGACATTGTCGATTGGTGACGGTGCCAACGACGTGGCCATGATTCAAGAAGCTAATATCGGTTGTGGCCTTTTCGGGTTGGAGGGTTCACAGGCGGCCATGTCGGCTGACTACGCATTTGGTCAGTTCAGATTCCTGACAAAGTTGTTGCTTGTACATGGCCGTTGGTCATACCAGCGTGTTGCGGATATGCACAGTAATTTCTTCTACAAGGTACGTCGTGTGGGCGGTTTGCCATGGGTACTTGGCGCTGATTTAGGGTGTGACGTAGAATGTTATTTGGACATTCGCCATGTTCTGGTTTTTGCCTTTCAACAGGTGAGCGTGACGTCACAGCGCGTGAGGCTTGGTCGAGACTCATGAACTTCAGCTTCGATGCCACATATCTGTATCAATACACATTCATTCTCTTGTACAACCTTGTATTTACTTCACTCCCTGTCATTGTGCTCGGAGGTAAGTTGCCATATTTTTCCCTTCCCATCTCACTCCTTAAACCTTCCTTTTCCCAGCCTTCGACCAAGACATCAACGCAAAAGCAGCACTCGCATTCCCTCAGCTCTACGTGCGCGGCATCCGAGGGCTTGAGTACACAAGGACCAAATTCTGGCTGTACATGGGAGATGGTCTTTATCAGTCTGCGGTTGTATTCTTCATTCCTTTCTTGGTTTGGACGCTTGGTTCTCCGGTTTCATGGAACGGAAAGGGCATTGATTCATTGGCGGACTTCGGAACTACGGTGGCTGTGGCCGCTATCTTTTCAGCTAATACATACGTCGGGATGAACACCCACTAGTAAGTGTTCACCGGTTATTGGAGACGCTTGACTGACGATTCATGTAGTTGGACCATTATGACTTGGATTGTGGTTGTCGGGTCGACTCTTGTGATGCTGCTTTGGATCTTGATTTACTCGTTCTTCATGAGCAGCGACTTTGTTCACGAGGTCTTGATCCTCTTTGGTGGCGTCACATTCTGGGCTACTGTCTTGCTGGCAGCCTCAATCGCGCTTGGTGGGAGCAAATCAATCTTCTTTGACGTTGACATCGAGCTAAGGCTCCTTCTTCATTAGCTCCTCGCTTCATCGTGAAATTCATCTCAACGGTGTATTACCCTCTCGATAAGGATATCGTTCGAGAGATGTGGGTCATGGGCGACTTGAAGGATAAACTAGGGATCAAGCACCGGAAAGAGAAAAAGAACCGGGACCCCTCACCGAGCAACCTTGAAGCTGCGCCCATGTTCCATGAGCAGCATAGTCGGTCAATGTCCGAACTATCAGTTCACAATGCTTACGAACCAACAGAAGCCGTCGCGCCCGCGACACCACTTAGCCACCACGGAGAATTGTCTCCACTTAGCCAGCAATTACCCCTTCCATCACCCAAGAAGGCTGAGCATGGCTCGCTTCTGACACCACCATCTAACGCGCCACGATTCAACACTCCATCACCCCAACCTTCGTATTACTCTGCTTCTGACATACCGCCACCTTCACCACTTCCGCCGACCCAGTACCGTCTTACCTCTGGAGAAATTACAACGACGCCACCATCAACGGTTCGCTCTTCCCTATCACCCCCACCAAGCTATCAAACATACCACTCATTGCTGCACCCTCCGACTTCACAAGGGCCGACAGGGCTCATTAGGAGACTGAGTGGAGGGAAGAGTGGGAGTGGGAGTGAGACAGATAGAGGAGTGTATGAGATGCAGGTGCGGAGTCCACCAGTCGAGCACGATGATCCATCCAAGTATGGACATGCTCACGGGGGACGTTCGGCGAGTTCTACGTCATATGCGTCGTATGCTACTGCTGCGGATGACTTTTGGACGGCAGAGGATGAGCCACAGGGGTCGGGTGGGAACAGAAATAGCGTCGGGCACGGGCATCAGCAGCTGATGGTGTCACATGCACAGACACAAGAAAGGGACTCTGAGGAGACGACGAGGGGAGGAGAGGATGATAGAGATACGATTGTGGGTGTTGCGGTTGGACAACAGCATGATCGACGGACGAGCGCTATGAGTGTGGAGACGTGGGAGATGGGACGGGCGATGTGAGAGGCTTGGAGGTGTGTTGTGTTGATTGACCCCCATTGGATGCTGTTGTTTCAGCCTCGACTTTGGGTTTCGCTCGTTTTTTTCTTTCGCATTTGTCATGGTGATTGAATGATGTGCTGATATGTAATTTGAAGTGTCATCTAATTCCATACCACTTCTATCCCTCCAGCTTCATTCTCCTCTGTCTCATGTTTTGTTTTTTCTGTGTTCTCCTTGGATGACTTTATCTTATTTCTGACCTCCGCTCGTTGTTGACAGTGATTGATTTATAGGAACTCCGGACATGCAGCTAAACTACAATATCTGTTTCGACCGTCCATATATTCGATACCAGGCATGAATGGCATATTTATTGAAGGGACAGCCAATCTTGGCATAGCGCGATGCCTGAGAACGAATTTTAATATGCGGGGAAGATTGTTCGCCTCCGCATCTGTGGAGTGTTTTGAGTACTAGTAGCGCGTCTTGTTGCGGTGGGCGGGCTGTCGATGAGATCATTGATGACACGGAAGAGGACGCTGGGAATATGGCGTTTGCCGAACGAGCGCTACGATCATATGAGCGCCCAATTTCTTGCAAGTAAATCGCCAGGAACAATCTCGCCAAAGAAATGCTTAAGAGATATTGTGCTGGGAATTGCGAATCTCTGAGAAGGATTGACAGCCGCGGAGTATCCTTTCATTAGGAGAATTCTTGCAGGACTGATTGGTCCTTTCTGTCGGCAAAAGAAGATCCGAATTCCGGCTTGTGATGTACACCCCACTGTCCTAATTTGTAAATTAGGGCGAAAAAGCGCAGACCCTTGCACCTGATGAAGAGATTTTGACAAGATCGAGGGAGTAGAAGGTGGGGGGTGCTCAGGCATGGGTGTATTTTGGGGGAGAATAATCACATTGTATCGTAAGGGGAGGTGCGGGTGGTTGATGCAAGTGGAAAAGGCAATGGGCTGGATCGATCGGGTGAATTCGGTTAGAATGCAGATGTTACTGGTTTCTATATGACTTAGTCGCTATTCTTAAATTCACTCTGTACTCTTTCCTCCTTGACTCTATTCCACCATCATGCCCCCCGTTACGACACAGGATACCCAGGAACAGCAGCAATCGCAGCCCACATCCACTTCCTCCATCCTCAAGGAACGACGCTTCAAGCTCAGCAGGCATGTCTTCTGCCCCACTTGACGTCCCTTTGTCAGACTTTTAACTCTATTCTTTTGGCTCCCAGGGCGTGTGACCGTTGTCGGTGAGCTTCTTCGCTAAGCACACATGCCAATACTTCCTCTAAGCCTTTTCCAGGCGGAGACGGATCAAGTGCGATGAAGGGCATCCATGCCAAGCATGCCTGACTGCGAGCACTCCCTGTACGTTTGAGGAACCAGGGAAGAGAACACATCCACACAAGTCAAAGTGCGCATTCACCCGACCTTGAACTTGCAATCTTATCATTCTTATGTGTATCAATAGACGTACAGCGACCCTGGAAGACCGTATGCATCATCTTGAGACCCTCATCCAAGCCATTCCACCAGCCGTTTTCGCTGCTGGTGGGGTACTACCACCGAATTCTATGACACATAACTCGACAGACTCCACCTCCAGTCCGATTGCTCCATTCATGTATCCCGCCGGTATACCTCCTGGTGTTCCTCCGCCATCCCTTCACGTTTTCCCATTAATGAACCCCTCGACACATTTCACACGTGATCCCAAATTCGACGAGAGACAGCAGAGTCCACAGACTTCCTTCGGATCCTTCTTTGGCAGCTCGCATAATTCGCAGAGTCAAGTTCAGAATCCGGACCAGCTGGCTGAAGCGACTTCAAGAATGTCGTTGACGGCCTCGTATTTGTACTTCGATGACGAAGGATGCACGCGATGGCAGGGCGAAACATCTGGTCTCCCTGTCCTCGACCTTTTGGTCGAACGCCACACACCCGCACAAAACCGCACAACCATGGACCCCCGCACACACTCCGAACCGACGTCAGCGAATCCGAGTGACAAAATCGCCAACGCCAGTGACTCGAATTGGTTCCCAAATCGGCCGTTGCGTCGCACGGACATGAACCCACAAACGCTATGGAAACTTATCACCTCCTATATCGTTCCAGAACTGATGGATAGGTATTTATTGTGCTATCTTATCATCTCCGCTCATTTTGCTCACGTTTTCGAAAGTCTGGTGCAATGTTACCTATCGACGTCATACTACATTCTTCCTTTCCTTCACGTCCCCACATTTTTGGCTGTAAGTCCCCACACCGCCCTCCATCTAAATTCGTTCCGACTTCGATCTCACGATAACCTTTCCCTTCTCACCTCTCTACCTCTCACAGGATTACGGCAATCCACAAAAATGGGGAGAACCAGGTTTCGCTGCTTTCATTGTCGCTATTTGCTGCTTGGCCTCGCGCCACATGGATGATCCTCGTGTGCGAGCTAATCCCAATGACAGTATATCTGCTGGCGTCCATTGGTTCGATCTCTTCAGTCGGCTCCGGACTCTCGCCATTGCGGACCGACCTACCCTGTACAACATCCAAGCCAATCTCATCGCAGCCGTTTATGGTGTAGGCCTCGGTCGCATATCCCGGGCTGCGGCGCTACTTGCCGAAGCTGTTACAATGTGTATAGATGCAGGTCTCCACCGCTCCGCAGATACCTACGACCTTTTCGACCCCATCGAAGACGAAGTTCGCAAGCGCACTTTTTGGTGTGTGTACATTTGGGATAAGCAGTTCAGTGCCCATTTTGGACGACCTTCCATGCTTCGCCTGAGAGACTGCGATGTTGCCGAACCGTCTCCTGTGGACGATGAATTCATCACCCAGGAAGCAATTGGGACGCCGCCACCTGGAACCGAGTGCAGGCTGAGCGCATTCATTGTATCATTACGAATCATGGTGGTGCTTGAATCGGTTTTGGATGTCCCACCGGCCCGGCAATCTGACGACTCTAATTCCTTCTTGCTGCGCGCGACGAATGTACTCCACGGGGTCCGGAAGTTCAAGCAGATGCGAGAGGAGGAAGCGCTGCTGGACGAGATTCACCGCAATGTTCCTGCTTATTGGGCACATTCTCCCGAGACGCTGGCCAGCGAAGATACGATTCGAGTGACACAGGCAGAACGACTACATTGCGCTGAGCAGTTCGTGCGACTGCTGATTTATCGGCATCGATTCTCGGAGTATGTTGCCGAGCGAACGAGTGGGCCCCACGAGGAAGAACAGACTGATGCGGAGAAAGAGGCTATCATTGCTGCTCATAATTCTGCTCTCCAGATTGTCGCTGCGCATGTTAACATTGCAAAGAAGGGCCTCATGACTTACTGTATGTTTTCTTCTCTGCTATTTTTACCGCCTTTACTAACGTTGGTATCAGATGGCGTTCATGTGATACACCAACTGACACAAGCTGGACGTACGCTAGTTGCCATACTGCTCTGTTGCAAGACAGAAGCCCTACAGCAACTGATACCGCCCGGTTTGGATGCACTTCGGTCCTGTATTGGCCTTTTGCGAAGGTTTAGTGGTCGTTATGTCTGCGGCCTACGTTCAGGTGACCTCATGGAGGAGTTTTGTCGACGTGAGTGTTCAAAGTTCGCTTACGCACCAAACGACGCTCACACACACCGGGTGGTTAGTTACACAAATACCCCTGGATCCCACGAACAGTACGAGACAGGACAACCCTACGGGGCCGTCTTCGCGTCCTGCTTGGATACGACCTGTTCGGAAAAAGGCTCCTTCAGCGCCACGATCCACTCATAGTGCCGATTCACCCTCACATCAGAGCAGTCCAGAAGCTTTTTCACCTTCCGAATTCTTCAATGCCGAACCCACGAAACCCACCCCGTCATTTTCGACCGCTCCCCCATCAACGTCAGGCGTCCCGGCAACTCAAATGCCATCACCGCCGCAATATAGTAGTTCAAACCATCCGCCACAAAACCCTCCCTCAAATTTTCTTGATGCATCAGGGGGTATGGGAATGGATATGATACGAGAGGATCCCCAGCTGTATATGTCGCATGGGGATATGATGGCCCTTTTCAATGATGGAGGCGTCGACGTTAGCCATCTTTTCTCATCGGATTTCAACATGCCTACTGCTTCCGCACAGCACCCACAACAGGGATCGGGATCGCAACAGACTCAACCACCGTCGTCATCCGTTGGTGATCGACAAAATGGTGGTGGGAATGTGATTGCTTCTGGTGCACCAGGGTATACCAGCCCTGCGTTTATGAAGATGAATGGATTGGCGACCTCGCCATAGCGACGATATGGGAGTATAGGATCATGCTTTTTTTGCTTTGTTAATTTTATCACGGATGTGTGTATTTTTCTGTCGCATGGACTGTTGCTTTGTCGTTTATCATTTCCTTCTTCGTCATGCCTCCTCGTATGGTTAGTGAACCCGTTGATCCATACTTTCCCTTTTTGTCCCAGTGACCATATAATTCGTTGGGCTATGTAGCTTTCGTTAGGATAAACATATCAAGTGTAATCATATTTTGTTGCATCAAATGCTGTCATTATGATAACTCTTCTAGGGTTTCCGTGTACGTACCACGGAATGTCTTGGGGTGCCGGTGTAAGTTGAAATCATTGTGACCACCTGAAATCACCCTAGAAGTGGTTAATTCTCGGCGGTACAGTCGCGAGGGTAGTTTGTGAAAAGGCACAGTCTCTATGTGAGCTCCCGATAGTTTCAATTCGGGCAAACGAAACGGGGTGTCGTGTCCTTGAGGACGGAGGGAAGACAGGCACGAGGGAAAGCCGAGAAGGCCGCCCAAGCGATGTTGCGCTCAGGATTTCCGCGAAGGAAAGGCAGCACATACCGTCGTCAAGACAGTAGACTGTATTCATGCAACCAGGTTTTCGACTCTGGTAAATTCTTTCGACTCTCGCAGTAACCTGGCACTGATTACAATATTTGGATGTCTCCCTGGTGGCGGTTGTGAGCCACGTGAGTGCGGTTGATGACGATGTCCAAATTTGGAGCATCCCTTTGTCGTTTAGACAACATCAAACTGGGTGTAGACTGGAATGGGCACTCCTTTCAGTCTGTCCATTTTGTAGTCAAAATGGCTCAGGTCTGTCGTTTCAAGCTTTTTACGCTCTCATTAATTACCTCGCCGCCACTTCCATCCTCCGCCGACGCACTCACTCGATTCCCTCCAGATGCAACGATTTTTCCGAATTCGAATTCAGCCCAGGACAATTAGAGAACCCGTCCCTTCAGAATTCCCTATGCTTGGCCTAATACGGCTGCTTCTATGGAAATTCGCACGAGTTTGGTGTCTGGTAACAATAAGCCAAAGCCCTCGGTGGGGAAAAACCTGACAGCCCGATATGGCATCGGGTGATCTGCGTCATTATCCGGTTTCTTTTTGTTCTAGGGTACGCTGCAAGACAAAAAGCAAGGAGCTACTTATACCATGTGCTTCCGCCGAAGGGTGGAACATATCCCGTCTCTCCCGCCTCTGCTCCTTGCACCTATCTCCCGACGCCCTATTCATGGACTATTCGACGTCGACGATTCATACCTTGCCAGTCGAGCTTCTCGCACATATCTTTGCGTTGGCTACGCATGGGGAAGAGGACAACTCGTTTGGCCGGTACTCGCTGTACAGACCATCGTTCGATGTGGCCTCTGTTAAGATGCCTATTGCCGTTTCCTGTGTTAGTCGGTATTGGAGGCATGTTGCTCTCAACACTCCCGCGCTATGGACGAGTTTGTGTATCACACAAGAGATGATTGTAGAGGATGGTTATGGCCAAAGCTATCTCGATACTTCGTTCCTCAATCTCTATCTATCCCGTTCGCAAATGTATCCCCTCGATATTCTCATCGATGCCCGGGACCCCGCTTGGAACTTTGCCATCTCTGAACCTGAGTATGTCTTCGTTGACAGGCTTGTCAAGGAATGTACCTGATCTTTGCTTCTAGCTCACCATTCCATTGCGGCTTTGACGGGTATTTGCCCGCATTCGACAGCCATCATATGTTGGAAGCCATTCGTTTCCTTGTTCCTCATATTCGACGATGGAGGTCGCTCGAAATTCTCACCGACGTTTGGGCACCGATGTTCGTTGCACTCGACCAAATCAACCCTTACATCATGAGCTATGGCGCACCGCGACTGGAATCACTAGCCCTTTCGCGTTGTAATGAATACGCCAGCTATTCCCCTGAATTCTCCCCCAGATCTATGAAAGGAAGACCCCTCTTTAGCTTCGATGAGCGCACCATTCCCGCACAGAACCTCGGCAATCTTCTCCCTAGTCTTCGCCACCTTAAACTCCAAGGCGTCCATGTAGAATGGTCGGTGCTCGGGCAAATATTGTCCCAGCGCACTAACGCCAGTTTGGCGTCTTTGGAGCTTGACTACCACTGCCGCGACGTCCGCCCCTCTCTAGAAGAGTTCCATCAAATTCTAGCCTCGAGTTCCCAACTCGAGAGGCTGACTATTTCGGGCTCGGGTCCATTCGTAGCTGACCTCGACGATGACGCAACGCTGGTTCATCACGATTGCCGACCTGTGCCCCTTCCGAAACTCAGAAATCTCACGGTTGGTTATCGCGACGTTTTCGAGTGTCAGACTATCCTCGAGTTGTTGCACGCTCCTAATACGCAGGCCCTCACGTTGGAGGACGCGACGCATGTTGCTGATCCCGAAGAGGTGGATGCCGGTCCTGTTTTCGCTTATCTTGGAACTGGCGAGTTTGGCGAGCTCGAGCACAAGAATACCTCTGCTCGTGCTGTATTCCCTTTTCTCACATCCCTCTCGCTGTCGTCTGTCAAGACGCATAAGCGCCCATTAAACGCCTTTCTCAATTCGTTGAAACATCTGCGGCATTTGTCTGTGTCTAACATGGAACTAGAAGAAGTCATCCCCGCGCTTGTTCCCTCGTCTCTCAGCGCTTTTGATGACTCCGTCGTCTGCCCCTGCCCTCGTCTGGAGTGCCTCGCTCTCAAGAACGTTGATCCCGATCGCGCTTTTCAATGTCAATCTGTTATTACATCTGTTGATGGGATGAGGCGGAAAGGCGGTGCAGTGCCGCTGATGCATCTCGATGTTCAAGTGTTGGAGTTGGACGATGCGAACGAGGATGAGGAGATGGATTTTGATTTGGAGGAAGAGGGAGAGTTTTGCCCTGGTGGGACGTTTGACGATTCTGATTTTGATCGTTCTTATGCTGCTGCTGCATTGCAGTATCGGTGATACATTGCTTGTCTGATTTTCGAACTTCGCTTGTTGTTGTATTAGTATTGGGTACAGTTTATTTTTATTCTTTCTTATCCTGACCTGTTGTTCGACTAGCACAGTCTTCGCTCTCAATAGATGACATTGAGTCACCCTAAAGTGCTTACGCTTGAGTATCAATGAAGAGACTGCTCTAGCCTCCAACAACGGAATGCAGGAGCAGGTGCTCGGCATTCGCCTTGATGGAATGGTAGTGGGCGTCCAATTGTGATGTCCTAGGAAAAGGTCGTTGTTTCCCGCTTCCCCACGATCCTGCAAGTACCAAGCCAAGTGTTATGTCAAGACATCGCCCATACCGAGCTCCCGCAGGAAGCCAGAAGTATGTTTTAGACCTTCAAGATCGACAGGAGAACCAAAAGTATTCCCTGTTTTGTTTGGTTAGAAGATCCGGCGCATCAACCATTGAAGCATGCCAAATAGATTCTGGTGTGCTCTGCTCTTGTGCCACGACAACCATCAGCAGACCATCACCGAACCAAACTGATCTCAACGATCATGCAGTTCTCGGAGGCTTAAATTCATCCGACCTTACAACACTTCCTTCATCCCCATCATGTCGAAGCAGCCGAATCTTCTGCAGCGAGGCTTCTCCAGGGCCTTCGTGGCTGGCCTCCTAGGTTTGGCCCTGTCATACCTCCTTGTAGTTTCGTTGGTGATGGTCCCGATGGTACAAACCTAGTGAGTTCCTTTTCACTTGATAAATTCTTACGGGCGCTGATTCCGTCTTGTTATGTCACCGTGAAGTATAACATACGCGCACCATATCCATTTCCTCGGGCACAATGCGTTCGACTATCCTGAAGACTTTGGTCTAGCTCGTGAGTCTACTGGCAAAGGATACATGGATATCTGACCGATACACAAAACAGCGGGAAAGACAATCAACATGAAACTTCAAAGCTCTGATAATACTACGCTCGGAGCCTGGTTCGTCTTCGCGGAATCCATTCACCGAAAGTCACCCTCCCTTTCGCCTTCACGAAACCATCCAGATGTCAAGATTCCCTCTGCACTCGAGACACGACCCACAATCCTCTATCTGCATGGAAATACCGGCACGCGAGCACTTCCCCTCCGCGTTACAGTGTACACAGGCCTCACTGGACGTCTAGATGCCAACGTCTTCGCTATTGACTACCGTGGCTTCGGAGACAGTGCTGGACACCCATCCGTGGAAGGCGTGGCGAGAGATGCTCGAGCAGCATGGGATTACCTCATGCACCAGGGAGCACGGCCTCAGGATGTTTTAATTGTGGGGCACAGTTTAGGGACTGCCATCGCCGGCTTGCTCGCCGCTGATCTCTCCAAGGATGGCATCGAACCGAGAGGTCTTGTCTTGATGTCAGCATTTTCCTCCCTCCGCACGTTGATGGATGAGTACTACCTTTTTGGCTTCCTGCCACTTATGAAACCACTTTCCGCGATCCCGCTCGCTCCGCGTAAGTGGAATATATTAATATCTCGAATATGTTTTTGGTCGATGCTGACAAATGGTTGTTGCTTATAGGTTTGCTTACGTGGTCGCTTAAACATAGATTTGATACCCTCGCTCTTGTGCCTCATGTCAAGACGTCGGTTCTCCTTGCTCATGGAGAGAATGACTGGGATATACCGCATACACATACCAGTACCCTTTTCGACGCATTCCTTGATCCATACCTCCCACCTGCGCCGAGCTTGCCGGAGAATCCTATGTCCAGCCATAATTGGGACGAGTACGCAGCTCAACTGGACACCAGGGCGCAGCATCGGAGGAGCATTGTCAGAACTACCGTGACGCCTGGATTCGGGACTTTGGAAGAATTCGTCGATCAGAAGAAGGGTGGGCGCCGAGTAGCGATGCTCAAAACTCATGCTGGTGGACATGATATAGGCCGCTTGGAAGGAGTCCAGGATGCCATTGGGAGGATGTTTGGGTTCTATTGACCGCTCTATACCCTAGTGTAATTCTGTAGTAGTTTATTTCACGGTTCTTGTATTCGAAGCTTCGCCTCCTATGTAGTATACCATCTTTAATCGGTCCCTTTGTATTTTTGGCCTATGGGAATGATCACGTACACTTTGTCCGGTTGCACGTGGCCACGTGGACATGAGTTCGAATTCGGTTTATTGCTTATTTTGAGGGGCTGGCGACCCTTGCCCCTCTTATTGTCTCTCGGTCCAGGTCGCTGCCGGACAACAATTAGAGCTCCTGAAGCAAGAATGCAATCTGACAGTCTACAATTACCTAGTCCGGTCCCATGATCCGACTTATCACCTTGACGTCTTGACTCCTTTTTGTTCTGCAGGATACTTATGGATACCAGCCCATGCATAACAGGAGCCGTTGCGGATTGCCAACCCCCGTTCACCGACGTTAGGTCTCTGGAGCCCCCTAGCATCATACTCTTTCCACGCCTCTCGTTGTCTAACGACCCGGTTATAGTCTACCAGCGGAGTGACCGTCTTTAGTCCGATTTCATTTCTGTGATCCTTCTCGACGTCTTCCTTCACGGCCTTTTCATCTATATACTTGCCTTCTTGCGCGGCCATCGACGACCATCTTAATTGTTTCGTTCTTCTCATTCGACCATCGGTACAACCAGGCCAACGGTACATAACATTTGACTACCATGGCGTCGCTCGTGTCTCCACCTCTCGCAACCACTAACTCCGTTGTCTTCCCACCACCACCTCCGACCAGTAATACGCTGACGTCGGAGCAACGTGCCCAGTTGCGGAAATCGACTAAGAAGCTCGGCCAGATCCTCGGCGCTACTCCACATTTATTAGACACGGACGTTGTCAGACTTCTAGGTACGCACAATTCTTCTTCCACTCTCCAACTGCTATTGTTCCTCGGTTTGCTGGACGCAGGAACTGACCCGTCGCTCTTTTTTGTGTTCGTGAAAATTTATAGGGCCTGTACATCTTCAACTTCCATCACGAAACGAGTGCCCTTCGCCTGTCCTTTCTGATTCCTCCGCCGACTCTTATCCCTCAAGGTCCTCTTCGAGTTGCTCGTTCTATTCCCACCCATACGCTGCGTGCGCCTTGCTTGAGCGCAATTCATCAACGCCTCTACCTTCACGCCAAAGCTCCTTGCGCATCAAACCTTCTTCAGGTCGCTTGGACAAGATTGACTCTACGAGCGAACAGGCTCCTACCCTGCGACTAACTGTTTCACCCCCATCCCCCACGACGACTTCTTCACTTATTTCATCTCCATCCAAGTCCTCTGCGAGGCTTAGTCTCATCGATTCTCACACACGCTCCAATTCCCTCGACGACCCAACTTCCATCACAAACTCACCGAGCGATATGAAATTCACGCTTCGCCCCGCTCGCCATTCTACCTCCGTTCCATCTATTTCCGAACCTTCTTTCAACATTCCATCACCTTCTACCACGCGTCGACAGAAGATGGACAGGCTTCGAAAGATGTTGGGAGAGGAAGTTCCTGTTCATTTGGTATTTCCAGATCAGAAACAGGACAACACAGAACTCGCAAAAGACTCCGAAGTCGACTCAACTCATGTTCATTCATTTGGTCTCGTTCCTGTTGCCGTGGCCGGCACTGCCATCCCGCGTCCCAAGAAGACCAACGCGGCCAAGATCGTTGGCGCTCGTGATTCTATGGGCACTTTGTCCCCCCATCGTGCTAAGCGCCAGGAGAAGCCAAAGGCCGGAAAGCCTAAATCGCCACCGCCTCCACCTCCACCTATCGTTATCCCTGCCTCGTGTATTCCCAAGGACCCATCTGAGAAGCTGTGTGTTATTGTGGAGAGTCCCGAGGAACACGGTACGAGTTCGTTTGAAGGCTTTGGATTTGGCGGGTCAGTGGCGAAGAAAGCTACCGTCGTGGTGCAGTCCTCGTGGCATGTTCGCAGTGGCTCTAGTCGCGATGGTACGGGATTGGAAGATGTAAATAAGGTGTGGAGTACGAGGAAAGGGTATACTGGTTGGGATAGATCTATGGCATTGGGGAAATCGGAACAAGAGAGGAAGAAGGCCATGAGCTATAGGAAGCCCCCTCCGCCTATTGACTTTTGAGTTATGTGCGTTCTCTTATCTTTCGATGATAGCCCGGCGCTTTGGATTCTTCCAGTTATTGACGGATGTTCCATCCTTGCTGTCCCTCATCGCTTTCGTATTACTCTGCATAGCCAAGCATACTTGGGTACATAAGACTGTATTTGTTATGTTTCACAAGATTCCTAAGGATCTATTCAGATATGATACGACAGGTCTTGAGTCTCGGTTTCTTGGGTTTGATAGGTGTTCATATGGCTCCTGACACCTATCATCCCACGTTGTCTTGATCAATGAACATTGCCAGGGTCTGAAGGAAGGTGGCCGAGTCACTCCTCCTGACAATAGCCAGCCCGGTTCCTTGCTTTGACCTGCGATGTCTGTGTATTTTTCTGCTTTCAATGGTGCACTCGAACACAGCACCCTTTGGCCTTGGGACGGTGGATGGCTTGATTTCCTGGAAATGAAAGTTGGTGGGAGAGGCAAACTTGCCCTTTCGCGGTGTGGAAATTTGCAAAGGGCCATGATGGTGTACAACCCTTGAGGAGGAATGATAACAGGCTTTGTGGCCGTAATCGTGTGATGAGGAGGCAGCTCAAGCAACGTGTTGTTTCCATGGCCAGATTGGAGTGGCGGGTGGAGAACGCCAAAGCGGGCCTCTACCACGTGATGGCATTTGTCCTATGGCAGCATATCACTGTCAAAAACGTCAACAGGCATCATCCGTAGTATATTGAGGTGATGACACAACAATCTTTGCAGTTGCCCACATCCATGCATGTATGATCTTCTCTGTCTGATACAACCACTCCTTATTATCATTGCTAGTCTATACTACAGGGTCATGTTCAGAATAACTATGGAGCCAGATCCATATCCAAAACAGGCTTTGCCTGCAGAAAATTGATGTGAAACCATATTCCAATAAGAAGGGGGAATCCAGCAGTGGTGATGGGTATCCACCAGCCAGTGACTATCATGTGACAAGGAAGGGAAAAGGGAAAGGAACTGGTGTTCAATGTTATGTGAATCATTGGTCAGAACACAGGGCCCTTCTGAGGTCAGGTTCCAAACTCTATCACCATCAAACCATGATGAAACAAGCCACATGCCATCAGGCAAAAAAGCAACAGATGTCACTGAGTGCATGTGACACTTCAGCATGGCTTCCAACTCACCTGTCCTCACATTCCAAATCCTGACTGTCTGATCATATAATCTGGATCTAGAGCCTACAGGGGCTTACTTAGAGCTTTGACCTTAAGTTCACACTGACATACAATA
>JAEUWN010000663.1:0-68059 GCA_018524465.1 Podaxis pistillaris
TCCCCCGCCTCCCCCACCTCCTCCACCCCCTCCAGGTTTCAAGGCGCCTTTGCCAATTTCTTCTGGGACGTCACCATCACCACCTCCTCCACCCCCTCCTCCTATGTCTCGTCCAGGCTCAAACCCAAGCACCGCTCCCAACTCCGCCCGCGCCTCTTTCCTGGGTTCCAATCTCAGCGCCTTACGCAAAGAGATGCCACTTACACCCAGCATCAAGATGAAGCAATTGCAATGGGATAAACTTCCGCAGCAGCAGGTCTCAAAGACATTGTGGAAGGATGATGAGCCTGAGAAGGAGAGGGAAATGCTGGAGAAGCTCAAGATGGATGGTGTATGGAATGAAATGGAGGAGGACTTTAAGGCGAAGCAGTTGGTTATCAACTTGATGGCAAGGCAGAAACGAGCAGAATTGAAGAGTGTGTTAGATCAACAGACTAGGAAGCGCGTTGGTTGGTGCACGTTCGTTTGGTATGACCTTTGGAGATGACTAATTAGTTGTCCTCAGAAATTCTTATTCAACGTGTCAGAAGACTCGAACCGGAAGAGGTTGCACAGCGCATACAGCAATTCGACCAGGAAATCTGCACAGCCGGGTTCCTCAGCGAATTGAAGCCCATCTTGCCTTCACCAGAACAAGTTGGCAAACTCAGTGTGTACCGCAGCGCACCTCCAGAAGAGCTCGCCGATCTGCATCCTTCCGATCGTCTGATGGTCAGATTGATCCAGATTGACCGTCTTGGACCTCGGATAGAGGGTATGCTGTACAAGGTTGCGTTTGACGAGACTTGGGGGTTATTAGATGATGTAAGTTTTGTCTTCTGCTGACTACGTTGGTGAGCTAATATGGGTGAATTTAGGGTGCCAGGAAGCTGGTTGAGGCCGGAAAGGCTCTCCTTGACGCTAAACGATTCAAGGAGCTACTTAGTGTAAGTTCAATCATCTTGGCGTATCTTCATATTACTAACTGCAGGGTAGTTAATCCTTCTCATTGGTAACTACATGAACGGGTCAGGTATAAAGGGTGGTGCTTTTGGTTTCCGGGTGAGCAGTATCAACAAGGTCAGTAATAGTTTTGTGCAGGTTGGACCCATGTTAACTGGATTTTGGTAATAGTTGGTGGACACTAAGTCGGTCAACAATACTACGCTGCTACACTTCCTGGAAAAGACGGTCTCGAAACATTTCCCTGACATGGAAGAATTCCTGAACGAATTAGACAGGCCCGCTGAGGCATATCGGGGTGGGTATATGGGCCTTACTCTCGGCAAAGTAGGCTAAAAGGACTTTTTCCAGTGAATTTACAAGATGTCCGAAAGGGCTTGTCAGAGCTGCGGGACGGCCTCAAGCGCATTCGCACTGAGCTTGCAGAGCACTTTGCTGATCCTGAGACAAACGACAAATATGGAACGCAGATGTGGACGTTCGTCGGAAGGGCAACGGAACAGGTGGAGGATCTCATGGACGACGTTCGCAACGCCGAGGCCACGTTTAACGAGGCGATCAGTTACTATGGTGAAGAAGACAAGAATATGTCGTCATCCGAATTCTATGGGATCTTCAAGACGTTCGTCACTTCCTACCGGGTATGCATGTGACGCTATATTCGACCACATATATGCTAATGGAAAATGTCTAGAAATGTAAAGCGGACAACCAAGCTGCTCTGGAAGAAAAGTTGGCAATCGAAAAGCGCAAGCAAGCCATGGAAGAGAGCAAGGCACAACGCCAGAAAGCCATGGAGTCGTCAGCCATCGACGAAGAGTCAAATGCCGTTCTCGACAACCTGCTACAAATGCTCCGGAATGGCGAGTCCATTCGCAGAGGCAAGAAACCCAGCCGTCAAGACAGGCCACGCCCATCTATACCAGTTACCCTCAACTTGGAGAACGGAAATCAGACAGGAGATGCTGCAGATGTTGCTCGAGACATGTTGGCACGACTACAGTCGGACGGCTTTGTTACGCCTCCTTCACCATTACCCCCTCCAGCGTCTTCTCAGAGACGGGAACGACGGAGAAGGGAAAGGCCCTCGCTGCACGGTGAGCGGGAAATACCCCCGTCGCCACTATCAATCGAGATACTAGATATCAACGAGGAGTCGGCCTCGGAAGCCCAAGCTTCAGACGAGCCAGTTCCACCATCATAGTGATACTTTCCGCCGCTGGTTGGCGCACATCGAGTCAAGTTGTTATGTAGATTTACATTATTTGTATTGCATTTGCTCTGTCCATCTACGCATCTAGTCATTACTCTAGCAGACATTTCTTAACACAGACTATCTCTCACGATCTGAAGCTCACCTGAGGGCTGTTGGCATGAAACAAGCGCCGACACTGCAAATGATGTGGAGTGCCAAGTACATAACGAAGTCTTGGCTGGCGGCGAAGTTTGTCCATTTGGTTTTCCAACTCCCTTCATCCTCCCCTTTCTACACTCCTACTACACACCTCGTACTGTATCCCAGTCACTCCTTATATCATGCGTTCCTGGGCTCTGCTTGCTTCCCTCGTCTTGCCTCTCGTCGCTGCTCAGTCCAGCAACGATACTAATCTTGGGCTCAGCGCCATCAAGGCTCATTTCAACCAGTCGCGCATAGTCCCCGATTTTTTGTCTACTTTTGAACCTAAAGCCCTCCTTGACATCAACTATGGTACGTTCACACTGATTCTACAGAAATAATGTGCAGCTCAACGTGGCAACAGGTGCAGGAAACATTCAACCAGGCCAACTGTTCACTAAAGAGCGTGCGTTGTCTCTCCCCTATCTACTGCATATATAGACCGCACCCTGACATCAACATAGAGGTCGGCTCTGCGCCCACGTTGACCGTTAAAGGCTCTACCGCCTTGGACGGTGAATATGTGCTCGCCATGATGGACGCGGACGTCCCCAACTCCCAACTTCCCGAGGGCACCAATCGGCACTGGCTGCTGTACAATGTCACTGTTGGCCAAGGTCAGCACAATATCGTTATTTAATCCCTCCCCTTTCACTTGTTCATCTGGGCCCTTTATAACAGACTCGACCATCAACAACGCGACCGCCACGGCCATCACACGCTACTTTGGCCCTTGGCCTGCGGCAGGCTCTGGTCCTCACCGGTTAGTCCAGCAGCCCCCTCGAGCATAAATAACACTTATATCTCGTTCCTAGCTACGTTGTCCTCCTCTACGCTCAAACCTCTAATTTTGCTGCACCCGCTGAGTTCTCTCAGCCTGGTCTGGAGGTAGCTCCTATGGACTGGAATGCCTTTGTCACAGTAAGCCACCGTTTCTTATTTTTTTTCCCGTTCACCACTTGACACAACGTCTCACGTAGAACTCTCGTCTTGGTGACCTCGTCGCAGTAAGTGGCATGTTTTCGGATCCTTGTCACTTGTACTAACTTCTGGACAGGCCAACTACATCCAAGTCGAAGAAGGAACAGCAACTGCCTCGATCCTCTCCACCGCACCAGTCGTTACATCTACGTTGGCTGTCTCCTCGACTGCTTCCGGCTCGGCACCTGCTAGCTCCTCCACTAATGCTAACAACAACGAACCTAACGGTGCCAGGAGCTTGAGCATCCATATCCCCATATCTGTGGGCTTGACCGCTTTCATTGCCTTCTTCGTGGCTTAACCAGCGTCACCATCGTTCATCTGTCCTTCATTAATATCACTGGGCTTGTTAGTAATGGACTAATATATTTTGGGTAGTCTAAAATATCCACACAAAGTGAGGTCTCGCGGCAGCACAGGACAATAGTTCTGAAGACCCAAAACCACTGTATTAAAACGAATAGGCGAAAACCAAGGGTGACGTATACAAAACAAGGACAGAGATGTGAGCCAAACAATAAATAAACTATTGAAATACTGAGATTCTTCAACTTCCATACCGTTCGCGGGCCTAATATGAACAAGTAGAGTTGAGAATATTGTTTGAGATTGATATGGCTAGAAATGCGTCTCCACAACTGCAGTTGTACCACTTACCGCTTCCTGGGCTTGTTGGACGTATCCAGAGTAACCTTCGGAGAACTTGCCAATTTCCTTGGCCTTGGCCGCACCAAGTCCTACTCCCTGTGCATATATTGCTGTTGCTCTAGGGTAGGGCATAAGCAAAGAACACGGACAAGAACAATATCACTCACATGGGTTCTGTTCGACCGTCCTCATCGGTTCCGAGGCCCATACCCTCTTTCCAACCCATCATCTTCAGTAACTTGTTACCAACATTATCCGAGTCTTCACCAGGGTTCAGAGGCGCAGGGGGTGGAGAAGGGAGTGGCGGTGGGCCTTCGGACTGACGCTTCTTGTTAGGCTTGCTAGCACCTCCCTCAGGAAGAGGGGTTTCCGGTTGATTGAACAGAGCACGACGTTCCAAAGCCCGGTCACGGTACTTAGGCTGCTCGGCAGTCTTTCTGGCTTGGACCTTCTGCCGAGCTACCTCTCGTAGATTCGCATCCTTGTAATTTTTCTATATGTTCCAGAAGCACGAAGATCGGACAAGTATTTCCCGAAGAAGTGGGAAAGACAGAACAAAAGACAACGTTAGCTTGATATGATTGACGTGGGAGACAACACTGAGATTGCGAGCCTTATGCAAATCTGATTCCTTGTTGTGTCGCTTGAGTTGATCCAGTGACTTGAACTGACGCGCACAGAGCAAGCACATTAAAGCAGTAACATCGGAGAATTCAAACTCGGTCTCGGGAGGTGGCGTGGACCCAGCTTTGGTTGACACAGTCCTCGTCGAGACAGATGCGGCCTGCATACATGATAGGCACAATAAGAACCAAAGTCCCGTGTCTTTTGACGGAATCCAAAGAAAAAGGTCACCAGAGTGGTGGAGCTATCCCCATCATGCGCTAACTCTTCTTGCACTTGATTCCATTTATTGATGTTGTTAACAGTCTAGAGTTGTGTGAGAGGGGCAGCAAGCTAGATTTCACAGACTAAAGCCTACCTTCTTACTAGCAATTAAGGGTGCAACTTTTTTGACTTGGTGAGCTGTTTCATTCGTTTTAGCGAGGCTTTTATGAAGGTCCATTGATGATGTACCTTTGCTAGGATTAGCCGGAGGTTCCTCAGGGGCTTCCAGCAATGCATGGTCTGAACCGTCATCCATGGAGAGAAGGGTCGGTTTCACCGGACCTGTTCCAAAATTCAATTTCACCTGGATTGAGGCATTATACCAAACAAACTCACCAGCACTCAGCTTGATGGGTCCCTTGCTGAAGCTCAAAGTGACAGGCTTGTCCGAGATGGGGAGAGCTGACGGCGCAACTGGTCCTTCCTTTGCTGAACCTTTATCAGTAGGTGATCGAAGTATTGTATCACATCATGCCAACTCTTACTTTTAGGCTTCTTCTTTTTCTCTTCCTTCTTTTCTTTGTCTTTCTCAGCTGCGGAAGCAGGTTGCGCGGATTCATCAACCTGGAACTCCAACACAGCCACCGTTGCGCTTTCATCCCAGTAGCGAACCCACGTTCCTTCAACGCCACCCAAGCTCAGAGATGAAGGGATGCATGCCTCATCTCGTGACAAGAAGTCAGTGACAGGTTGGAAAGAGTAGGGGTGAGCGAATGATGCCGCGACAGGGCGATCAGATATCCGGAAGCCATTCGGGTGGATCTGAGGTGACATAGTCGCAGCAAGGACAGCGGAAGCAGACTGAGCGCTAATCAGCAAAAACGTCTCGTTACCAAGGACAATGATCATACCGGTACATCGATGAATTCGACGAAGGCAAA
Source organism: Podaxis pistillaris (assembly GCA_018524465.1). Classification (NCBI taxonomy): domain Eukaryota; kingdom Fungi; phylum Basidiomycota; class Agaricomycetes; order Agaricales; family Agaricaceae; genus Podaxis; species Podaxis pistillaris. Next base: position 5,737 of record JAEUWN010000663.1, read on the forward strand.
GCCGAAGCTGGCCATTGTAACCTTGTCTTTAATGAGGATAATTCGTTTCATCCCCTTTGCACCTTGTTTACCCGGACCCGAAGAATAGAGCATAGCTTGATAAATGGCCTGAGGGCCAGAAAGAGGGTCCAAGCCTCGAAACAGGAGAACGGGAGCTTGGGTATTTCCAATATCACGGGTACCATCGTTGGTATTAGCGCGATTGAACCGACGGTCATGGTGAGAGGCGCTCTGGGAATAGTCGATCTTGACTCGTCGACCGTTGTGAGGAGCTCCTGTCTCGAGCGCTTTATAGAAAGCGGCAGTTGCTGAAGCTCCGTGGGAAGCGGGGGGAGGGACTTGGATGAACGGGAAGAGTGGATCAACGAATGCGCGAGCATGGTCCACACTGGTGAATTGCGCAAAGCCGAAGCCTTTCGAGGAACCTTTGAAAACCCATGACGAACAACGTCAATTAATGCGTAAAAACAAAGGGTAATGTGCAAGTGCCTGATGTTCTCTCTCGGATGATCGTGACTGTTTCAATGCTGCATCCTTGTGACGTGAGGTACGCTTGAAGCTGGATACTACTATGAGCGAGGCATTAACGACTCAAAGAGCAAGTGATACGAACATCCGCTTCTGTGAAATCGGGATCGAGGCCGAGAAATATGACATGGGGACTCGGTTCGGAGGGTATCAAACGCTTCTTGCTGAAACCGCCACCACCGCGATGCCGGTCGTCTTGTCCATAGTCTTGATAATCGTTCTTGTGGTAATATGCAGAGTTCTGCGCGATATCGTCATATGCGTACGAGGAGTCAAAGCCCTGGTAATCATATTGCGGTAAATAGCATGAGTAAGAAGGAAGGGTGTGAGTGCGCACTCCGTTATTGAACTTTCGCCTTTTGCCTTCTCCGTAGTAGTCATCATCTCGTCCACGAGGATTTGCTCGTGAATCTGCGCTCCAGGCGTTGTCATTCCAAGGGTCCTTGCCTCTGTCCCACTCGCGGTTGTAGGCCATGGGGGAGGGATGTGAGGTTATGGTGGACGTCAAGTGGAAAGAGTGATACAAACAAAGCACAAACAAACTCTTGCCTTCTTCATCCTCCACCACCATGGGACACGGTGAGCACATGCCCTCCTCTACCCACACGCAGTGCTAACCATGTAGTTTCTAGGACCTGTCAAGGTAACTAACACATCTATACACGCTCAGAAAGGCGCTCATATGCTCGTCTAGGAAGATCCCGCCATTGAGCGGTTCAACACTATGGTACCGGCCTTACCTCTGCATAATTCAACTCTGTACTAATGGTTTGACAGCGTGAAACCGCATATCTGAGGTTTAGGTGGACACCGGTCACAGTCCGTGCGGCAGTCCTCGGCTTCATTGTCGTGCCGACTACCATCTACTACCTCGCAGACAAATACCATGTTCGTGACCCGCTTGCTTCCGAGTTTGTCACTTGCTTACATCCCCACAGGTCCGATGGGATTGGGTTGGAAAGCGTCGAGGCCAATCTCTAGATTCTCTCGCGACGCAAGCACAACAGTCAGAATAATTTACTTGTATACTTTCATTTTCGTCACTCTAGAACAAGAATTTGGTATTCAGCCCATTACGACCAACTGGCCTACTAAAATAGACCAGGGGACAGATATCGGTATGCCTTCCTAGCGGACTCCTCAAACTCGCTTGCAAAGCTCTATTGCCACTTTGCAACCTGCTCCAACCATGCTACTGAGGAGGGCATGCGCTGGCGCTCGTTGGGAGAAGTTCTCGACTGCAATATCCAGGTGTTCGAGTTCATCATCCCGAAATTCTTTGATGACTTCTCGGAGCAGAGACACACTGGGATGGTCATTTGGTAGCGATTCCATTTCTTTTAGTTGACTAGGCGTGCGTGAGATTAGGCGAGAAGTTCATTCTCACTATACCAACTTACTCGTCGTAGTGTTCACCAATGACTGTTTCAACAGCCTCTGTGCAGGCCATAGCCGCCTCTCGACCCATAAGCGCAGTGACCGCACCCAAGCCGAACCCTGCAACCTTGGCTACATCTGTGAGCAATGTCGGCCGGACCCGGTGCTGCATCTGAAGTTTGTCCATAACTGCAAGATGTTTCTTCTCTTGGTCCCACATTTCCTGTAACTCTGTCAGCCCGAAATACGACATGGCGGGCATCATCGTACTCACTTGCAAAAGAACACCTGTCTTAGGATCTCGACCAAGGACAGCCATTTGGCCCATGTATATCCAGTTTGCCGCTACTTCACCCGCCTGGTCTACGCGCAATGCAGCATCTAGTGCAGTCCGCTGCTCTTCGGTTATGCCTGTTGGAGTTGTCGACACAGCCGGATTCTTGGCTTGGGTTTGATCAAAGTATATTGATGAAGCCAGTGTCTTTGCATCTGTGGTCATTCCGCAAGCCCAGGCCAGCCGGGCTGCTCTTGCTGCATTCCGGGACAACATCTTCAGCATCAAAGGCTGTACTTACTCGGTCAACCTGAAGAGTGATGACTGACGGGGGGGGGCGTCACGGTCACGTGCAGCGATTAATTGGGCGATCTTGGGCAAGAGGAAACAAGGTTACCTGCTTAACAACTGCTACCACCTGCTTCCCTATTCTCTGTTCTTTACCATGTCTGCGACGTAAGGCATCTCTACATTATATCTGCGTCCGTTTAACCATCGCATAGATTTACCCCTTCAAATGCGATCGATATGTCCAACGAAAAAACCTGGCCGTCTAGTCTAGGTGTGTTCACTACCAGGTGCCCTATTTACAACGGTTAATTCTTATCTAGGCCTACTCGATTGGGACTCGACCAACATTGTCTTTACCAAACGCTCCTTGATTGAATTCCTCAAGAACGTCCCCTTCTTACATAGTCCAGAACGTTTCATTCAACGTCAGTGTTTACAGGTACACGGGAACAACTGTTGACCCCAACTTTGGAACCATTGCAAAACTTCCACGTACGCCCTGCCTGTATAACCCTTCCACTGATCTTTACCTGACCGTCCCCAGGTTATGCCAAGTTTGGCACCATCTCCTCAGCTTCTTCGGATACACCCAGCACGCCCATATCAGATGCTGTTACTGAAGGTATGTATACTCGGTCACTATCCATCCTTTATTAGACATTTACACCATCCTTCACTGGAGCCGCGTCAAATGCGGGGAACGATTTCAACCCCTCAAGGCGCGTCAGAGCCGCTCCTGGAGGCGCGCATACCGACATCTTCGGCAACGAAGAGGACGATGATGCGCTCGCAAACGCTCCACCCAGGCCGGTGGGGGCGGAGGTAAGCTATCTAACTAGTCGGAGTATGCGATCTCATTCCTACTATAAAATATTAGGAACGGACACCTGCCAAGGCGGAGGCCGTGAAAGCTACCAGCAACGTGACAGCATCGGATTCCACAGAAACGCATACACCCGAATTTAGGCCTAGCAGGTCCGTTCGCTCATCTGAACGAGCTGATTCATGAGTAATAGCCCGGTAATAGGCGAGTTCGCACCACCCCTGGAGGTACAAGCTCGATTAGTAGTATCTTTGGATCTGACGACACACAAGATGAGTTCAAACCTACTCGAAGGTTTGTTCCCATTGCATGATGCAAACTTATAAACCATTAATCCCTGTCTTCAGAGTTAGAGAAGGTCCTGGTGGGCAAGATCACCTCGGAGGCGTGAGTGGATATCCAAATCCAAACATTTGCCGATCTTCATCACATATCCACAGCTCTTCTAGGCCGTTTGCGTCCCCGCTGAATAAAAGTAAATTGGGTCCGAGGCACGCACATGGTTGACACATAAGCTGTAACGTACAAAAGACACGGGTAAATATGTTGAAGTTCCAAAGGCAAAAAAGAAAAAAAAAATAGGCTCATCATATGGTAGCGGCGAGGTTCGAACTCGCGCGGACTCACGCCCATTGGGAATCAAGCAGTAACTTAAATCCAACGCCTTAGACCAACTCGGCCACGCTACCTTGTAACCTGATTGGCAATTTTGATTTGCATATGATTTGTCTAGCCAGATGATGATGAGTGACATGGCTTATCCGTCCCAAGTGGGGAATGACAGATACAACTGCCCCAAGTCTCTTGAATGATCGCTTTGACCTATGCTAAGTTATAGTATTGGTATGTTCTGGCAAGATACCTCTCAGATTGGCAACCCAACTGAGCAATACATTATGTTAGTCTTTAATCTCAGCCGGTGTCCATGCATTGCCTCAACCCAATTCAGGCACTTAGGTACAGATTGCTCACCGGAACAGTGCTCATAGGTTGTTTTCACCACTGTGCTCCTCCCATGATTCCAATTGGGCAACGGCTTATTGGCAGGCCAACCTCTTTCTTTCCGCATCATAACACTATTGCCATGGACATCAACCCCGGTGAACTTGCTGGCATCTCCAGAATGGGCCTGGGGTTCTCACTGCGTATGTCCTGAACACCAAGTCGCATGTAGTAGTCATTGATCGCACTGCAGTCGCGAAATCGTATGAGGCAATCAAGAGCGTCAAAGTATACAAGGTGTGGGGTTTCGGGGTGACGCCCATTTCCGCAGACGCTTCCTAATGCGCACCCCAGAGGAGATGCGGGAGCGTTGCCCGCCAGTGTGAAGATCTCCCGGCGGCGTTACAAGAATCAGTAGAAGGTCTGGAAGGGGAACGTGAGGCCGCAATTACTGATGAAATGGTTGGGTGGGTGTAATTCGTCTCTCCCAAGGTCCTTTGCTTATAGCGAACTAAGGATTATTCGACACATCGAGGAAATGGTTACGCAATGGGAAAAATACAACTATCTGAAGAGCTTTCTGTCTCAAGGAGATATCCAGGAAGGACTTTTGGAAATAGACCGACATATTCATTCTGTCGGGCTCAAGTTCTCAGGATATTGCCTTTCTAGCGGAGCCGGTTTGTGCGACTGATCGATCGAATTGAACAGGTTAAGATGGGCATGGATATGGCGCGTTTCAATCTTGAAACGAAGAATGCACAGAAGAATGATCAAATGGAACTCCGTGACCTCCTCGCTCGAATCGTCAAAAACGTGGATGACATCTGGAGGCTTGTTACGCCGGAGTCGCTCAACAACCCCACCGTCGAAGAGGTCATGGTCTGCGGACCGTGAGCCCTTTATTGTGGCTCACTGAGGGCCCCTCGATCTTACATAGTCCAGGAGCTCGTGGCCCCTGATTTACAACCAGCTCACGAAGAAACATTCACGAGAGGTTTATGGATGCTGCACCAGAAGACCCGAAAGCTACCCCGCTCACTCGTAAGTCATTCGGATTCTGCACCTGACTATGATATTAAAAGTATTCGGTGAGTGGCCCAACTACAAGAAAGCGTACTTTCATTCAGTGGTGCCTACCCTCATCTCCAGCGATACAGACACCAAGGCCAATTGGCGTACGTCGAGTCCAAGTTGAAAAATATCGCGCTGGACGATGAGAGTGTGGATGGGGAGTTGGTCGAGCAGGCGAAGCAGATGAGGATTAAGGAGATGGTCGTGAAGAGGAACCGGGTTGCTGAAAAGGAGCGGATGGGGCTCAGGCAGCCCAAAAAGAAGAAGAGTTAGTGGATTTGTTCGAAGGGGAGAGGGAAGCTCTCCCCGGTTGTTTTGCCCGTCTGATTTTTTTTTTTCGCTTTGTTGATTACTCATCTTGCGTTACCACGTATAACTGTTTTATACCAGCCCGCTAAATCTTATTCACGCCACGCTATTTTCATACCCCACAGATGTTACATATTTATTGGATCACATACTTTTCAACTACCGCGTATATGTAATCTAGTTGTAATGAACATGCTATTTCTGGTCTTGCCTGGAATCTTGGATATATTCATTGAACAGCAAGTGATGCGAAAACACCGGTATAGAGTACAAAAGGAAATGATATAAATTAGAACCAAGGACCCAAATGCATGAAGGAAGAGTACGTATTAAAAGAAACCGCGAAAGCAGGTCACATACGGAGATAGACAAAAGACAGCAAACATGCGACGGAAGAGAAGGGGGAATTTGGTAACACGGAGATTTGGAAACCGCAAGAAAACAAGGGATGAATAAGCCAACTATTAGGATGGAGAGGGGCCTTTTCATCCGCTAAAGCACCATATTTTAATGTCGTTGTCATCGCTCCCCGAGACGATTTTGTCCTCCCCGAGTGCGAGACAGCTCACAGCAGCCTGGTGACCCACAAGCGTAGCAGTACATTTGCCCTCTTCTCTCGACCACACCTATACGAAACGATGTCAGGACACTCACATGCCAGGAAGGAAAGACATAACGAACCTTGATTGTGCGATCATGGCTTCCGCTCACCAACCTCAACTTGTCACTGGCAACCGCCCATACGCCCTCGATATGGCCAAAAAATGTGCGTACGGTCTTTCCGGTCTCAATATCCCACATCTTGATGGTGTTATCCAGACTTCCCGAAATCAACAGCGGTTTCTTGCGGTTGATCGAGACGGCATCCCCATGGGTATCACTAGGAGATACCGATCTTGAAGATTCTTTGGAAGTGGCACACTGCCGCGAGAACACGTCAGAACCAGCGCCAGAAGATAGTTCCTCCTTTTCCCTGGACACGTTCATATCGTCCCCCGAACCATCGCACTCTTCATCCACCAACAACTTCATGCTCTGCACCTGGCCGACGTGTCCAGTGAACTGCCTGACGCACGTCCTCTGGGTCAAGTCCCAGAGTCTGATGGTACCATCGTCAGATGCCGAAAATAGCATCTTGCCGGGGTCGATTTGGAGCGAACATGACTGACTCGAACCGGTAACGGACAATCCATCCAAAGACGACGACCCCAAAGCTTTACTCCCCCCTGCGGTGGTATTCGAATCCCACAGCTGGACCGAGTTGACCCAGTCCGAATGACCCCTTAACGTAAACGCACCACCCGTCCTCAGATTCCACACTTTAATGGTGGCATCAACGCTCCCAGACGCTAGGACATTCGAGTCATAATTCAAACACACGACGCCCTCGGTATGACCGGTGAGCGTTCTGATACACTTGCCACCCCTCCAGTCCCAGACCTTGATGGTATTGTCCATGCTGCCAGTGATGAGCTTGACCTCATCAAACTGCAGAGCACGAACAGCCCTCGTATGGCCCTTGAGACAATGCAACTGGACACCAGTCTCCATATTCCACACACGGACAGTACGATCATACGAGCCCGTGATGAGGACGGGGAATGCAGGATGTTGAAGGGTTTCTGAAAACTGAAGGCACATGACACCGTCGGTGTGACCCTTGAGGGTCTTGACGGTACACCTTCCTCTCCGCCAGTTGCGCTCGATCGTCATGCGTTCGCTGTAGACGTCCTTCCACGGTCGTGTGACAGAGCAGGGAAGGGGGACAGAGTCATCAGCAGCCAGAGTGGAAGAAGTGAGGAGAGAAGTGAAAGGGGCAATCAGAGAACAAGCGCTGTTTGCCGGGGACGAGGGATCCTCGGATCTTTGGCGCTTCAAGGGCGGGGTTAAGATATCTTTGGAAGAGCCCTCGAATGGTCTCTTGAGGGAGGAGGGAGGATACATAAGTAGTGACGAGGAAGAGGGCTGGGGTGATGATGATGATGATGATGACGGGGGACAGGGTGGGGTGGGGGATGGCAGACGGACAACCCGCTTCTTCTCAAGAATGGGAAGACCCCAGCCACACTTGTTGCATTTCTGGCCGATATGCTGTTCGCAGATGCCTCTCCACAGGACGTCGTCGTCGGCGAGGGACCTCCATCGTCGAGAGACCTGAGCGGCCCTGCAGAGAGATGTGGCATCGAGATACATGAGGATCTTGAGACTGACCTCGCGTGGGAGGACAACAAAGGGGTCTATGCGAATGAGGTAGGCAAGGTGTTCCGTGAGGAGGGAGAGTTGGGAGAAGCAGCACATTGTGAGGAGGCCTTGGAGGATGAGGGCGCGGCGGGGGTGGGAGGAGGAGGAAAAGGCGGACCAGATTGCGTTGACCTGTTCTCGCTCTTCAAGGGGTAGTGCGTCGAGGGACTGGAGATGGCGGGTGAGTAGGTGGTCATCGAGTGGCAGGGTTGATAGAGATACTTGCCTGCTGGAGTTTGAGGTTGGTGCCTTCGTCAGCCATACGCTGGTGCCGAACACAAAGCTTGCGGGGCGGAGGCTGCTGCATTGCGGGCGGAGAGGGAGCGCGGCTCGGGGGGTCGGGATCGGACTTTGGAGACTGGGTGAGTTCGTCCGGGAGGAGGGGCGGAGACGGTTCGAAGGAGAGGGGTGACATGGGAACGCTGGGCCGATCCTCCGCAGGCGCCGGAGCGAGACGGGCAGCAGGGATGGTGTCGCAGAAGTACGAGGACGATGAAGAGGCCATGGGGGGATGGAAAAGACAGAGGGCATGATGATATATGGTATGTATGTCCTTGTGTACACAAATGTCGCCATCATCCATCATCCTCTCGCCAGATACGCTCTACCACAGCACAAATTTGTATTTCCATATCACCTTGTCTGTACATGTCGCGTCATTCAATTCAAGATATATAAAAGTATCAGAAACGAAACAAGCGCCAAACACCGAAATACAACCCGACCCGCCTCCCTCTCCAACCTTCAGTCCAGCGACAGCTTCATTTCTTCAAGTGGTATGGGAACAAAGCTGTCCAGCACAATCGACCGCGAGGCCAGCTCCCGTTCGCAGTGTGGCGGAACAAGCTGTCGGATCAAGTCTGGTCGCACAGACAGCTCTACAATAATCACCGCTCATTAGCAACATCCCCTCCACCTCTGGTGGTTCACTCACCCTCGCGCGTAAAGTTGAACAGTGGGGGGAAATCTCTGCCATTTGGCATTCTCGCCCCCTCGGCCCGCAATTCGTCAAAGAACGGGTGCACCATCGCTTCAACCGAGCTCAGCCGTGCCCCTGGTGTATACTCCAACAATTTCGAGACCAGGTCAATCGCTTCAGGCGCCGTACGCGGCCGGAAAACCTGCAACAACGTCAACACACACAACCCTGAAATCCCCACACTACACTCACTTTTGAGAACGGATGCGGCTTGATTTGCGGAAACTTGTGCTCCATATAGTTCGGGTTCATCGTCTTGATTTGCTCTCGCGAGGGCGTTCCCAACACCTTGATAATCTCCACCAACTGATCAATTCCGCTTTCTCCAGGGAACAATGGCTGGCCCAACATCAATTCTGCCATCACACATCCTGTTGACCAGATGTCTGCCAGCCACTCCATTAGCTAACTGTCCGTTCTATATATATAACCACTGGTACTTGCCGATGTTGGTTGTGTAATTTGTCGCCCCGAAAATCAACTCGGGCGCCCGATAGTATCTCGAGCAAATGTAGCTGACGTTCGGTTCCCCCGCTACAAGGATCTTGGCAGACCCAAAGTCACACAACTTGAGCACCCCCGTCGCTGGATTAAGCAGCAGGTTCTGCGGCTTGATGTCTCGGTGACAGATTCCAACAGAGTGGATGTATGCAAGAGACCGGAGGAGCTGGTACATGTACAACTTGATTTGCAGCATCGGCATCGGCTGTTTGAGTTTCGCATAATGGCGGCTGGCGCGATAAACGGTCTCGGGAACATATTCCAATACAAGATTAAGATACACTTCGTCTTTCTAGATCCGCGTGCGCGCGCGTCAGCCGAATCCGCAGCATAAAAAAAAAAAGAAAGAACCAAAACAGCAACCGAGCAAAGAAAAAATGTAGCACCTACCTTATCACCATTCGAGTAGAAAAAAGCTTTGAGGTCGACAACATTCGGGTGAGAAACAAGCCTCATAATCTGCAGTTCGCGATTCTAAACAACACCCAATCATGATCAGCTCCCTCATTTGCAAAACGTGCAGACATGCTGATTAGGATATAAACATAATTGATCCGGAACTGACCTTGAACCGCTTGTCCTGTAGTACCTCCTTAATAGCAATATCTTCATCTTCGCCTTGGCCGTTGAGGAGCTTGGCCTGGAAAACAACACCAAAAGAGCCGTTCCCGACGACTTTGCAGTTGGTATACGAGATCTCCTTGGTCTCTCCGGTCTTGCCATCAGACGCAATGACCTTGACTACCTTGTGTGGGTCGTCGATGGCTGATGGTTGGACGGACGCGTGAGACAGGTGTCGATCAGCGACGATTCGCGGTAGTAAGCAAACCGAGTCATTCCCATGACAGGTGGTAAACATGCAGAGGATGAGATTGGCCGGGCGATAATTGGAGCACAACAAGAACGAGGAATGAGACAACAGAGAATGGAGCGAGCGGCAAAAAACGCACGGGAAATCTTGACACCATTGATAGGACCATGTGTTGCCATGATTCAAGCAAATGAGCGCCTTTCAAGGGCAGAGATAGGCAGGGTGTAAAAGTGGGGTGTAGAATAGCACGAGGCAACGTTGGAGAGGGCTGTGGGGGAGAAGTGGGGGGAAGTGGGGAAGGAGGTGGGGGGAAGTAGATGGATGATGATGGGACAATGAGTAGGAGAGAAAAGGGCGAAAAGTGTGTGGACAGAGGTAGAGAGGGAGAATGAGCTGGGAACTGGCAGCGGGCAGGAGGACAGAGAGTGATGATCAAGTGACCCCTCCTCTCGCGACAAACACTCCCAAACAATCTCCCCCTCCTCCGCTCTCCGCTCTTCTTGCTCTTCCCACAGTATCTACTCTCTATTTAATTTTGTACGTGTTCAATATCCTAAGAGTATCCATGAGCATCGCTTTGCCACATGCCTCATCTCGTCCCTGCCTTGCCCTGTCTGTCTTCGTCCGTGGCTTCTTGCATCCAACGGCATTCCCCAAACACCAAGTCTCCAAGAACACAATACTAACCTCGGTGGGGCGACAACGAGTACACCGTCCTATCGATGGATAATCTCCCCCCCACTTCCAGTCTGATAGATTCGATATACATATCCCCTTCCGGACGTGCGCCTTCTGCTTCCTCTATTTTCCCCCCTATTTCATTCCCTGTCCCCGTCATACCCACCCCCGATGCACCAACCACCCGCGACAAAACATAACCTCCGTTAGCTTCTAACTTGAGATCATTGTCAAACTGTTGCAATGCAACCTGCCCGTGGGAATCATACTCCATTAACGACATCAGCATCGATATTCCCAGGCCCAGACAATGGGACCGCCCCTCGACACCCAGAAGGAGCAATCCCTTAGTCAATCACTGTCACCTGCCCAAAAAAAACAGTCAAAAACCCGTGGCCCGCCTAGATTCAGTACTCAATACATAAGTGAGATCTCCACCCACCGTATAGCCATCAAGCATCATGTTTCGGCCATGCCCCTCTATGCACCCAGTGGCTCCACGATGAGTTGAGACTCAACATGGCGTGAGATTTCCCAAACCCATAGAATAGTCAAACGATCCATCACCTCGAGCTCAAGGTGCATAATCCAGCCCAGACTTTGCAAGTAAAAGTAACGTCAATACTCCAAAGATCGGAGCACGAGATCGCTACTCCTCCACTCCACCCGAGACTGCTGCCCAAACCCACGGGACGGATCTCTTCGGAAGAGTCAAATGACCCCATCATCACCCTATGATCCATGCACCGAAAACAATGCTGAGATCCAGGTCATACGTGGATATCCGCGGAACCCTGTATTCGAACGAGGTATTGGTGAGGTAGAGAAGTCCTCTAGAAACGCCTACCCAGTATTGTGTCGATATACCAGGCAGGTGGATTGACGTATTTTGGTCCAAGTGCTTGAGTCACTGTCAATTACCTGCCTCGTGCTTGCAGCGGAGAGTTCTCCACAGCAGTCATGACAACCACCCCGAGCCTGTAAGACACGAGCCGGTGGCAGATCTGGTGAGATTTGAGGCCTTTTCTCCTACAGATCTATGGAGCAGAGGAAGATCGCCAATATTTACAAGAGAATCCTGAGCGTGAAGGCCCGGAAGGTTGTCTTGAGCCCTTGGGAATTCCAACAGCCGGACAAACAGCCAAGCCACACATATGTCACAAAGCAAAACACTGAAACAGCGTTTGAGTCGAAGCAAAGACGCACCAGCAGAACATTTTGAGGCGTAGTTGTGCAATCGGAAATTACGTCGGGAACAAAGAGCCACAAAAATGCCATAGGAACACTGGAGCACTGTAGTATTGGCAAAGATAAGCGCCTGAGCCCGAACTGCAGGTCCACAGTAAACGCCCGGCGGCCGAGTTACCGTCTTCTTATCCGACCATATGCCGTAACTCCAGGCCATTGTCAACTCTCGTCAACTCCAACTCGATTAACGTGTCATGAATTCGGACAGCATTATCCGCTTATCACCCAGGCAATGGCAGACAGGAGAGGACTCACAAGATACAGAAGATAAATCCCAGTAGTTTGTGATCAAGATGCAACTCACAAGTCACCTCTTCAAATTTAACTTTAGCAACGACTGGCCAATGACGTGCCCTCGACCACAATGGGTGGATCGATATCCTCTTATCAGTGGTTTCTCACCTACTCTGGAATTTCAAATTGTCGCCCCTTCAGGTTGATTTACATGACCCCAATACTGACCGCAGTTTAACACACCCCCCACCGAACACGCGGAAGCCTTTGTCTGTAAAAATACAACAAGATTCATAGACAACTCCTGACACAAGATCTCGGTTACAGGTCCGATTATTACCTCGCAGAACCCGGCGGGAAGACACACAGTTTTCTCATGGTGTGCATTCTTTCACTCGGTTCATTTGCGATTTTCCATTTATATGTCGGCAGCCTTGGTTCTGGCCACAAAAGTCAATAAAGTCTTCATCAAGCGGATCTTCGGACCCTTGCAAAACGCCCACAATAGCTACGCTGAGGAAAGCATATTGTGAAAAGTGCGATGGAAAAGTATCTGATCTCCTCAAAAGCCGCGCATCAATCCATTCAAATGTAATTGCAAATCTGAGGGCCGTCTTCTTGATCTTGGTGTCCAAATCGCTCTTCTCTTACATATTCGGTCTTGCTTCGCCAACCGTGTATTTATATCTCTTGCCGGTGCGTCTCAACTTTTGCATGTGGGTGCTCGCTCGAAAGTCTATCGCTTTATAAAAACACTCTTTTCTTCAGCCCCCTCTCCCCTCAATACCCCCTAGTTGTCTTTCCTTCTTGCGCTGGACCCGCCCGCAATCCCTACTTCGCCGTTCAATTATGCCACTTCCGCAAACTTGGACAGTGACTTCGACTACCTGCACCGTTCACAGACAAAGTACAGACAGTACCCCATCTACAAATGCCCTGCCCCGTACACATAGCCCTTCCCAGTCGCAACAACATTCCCATACTCAAACCCACCGGTTAACTCAAGCCCGGTGTCCGGAAGACCGGCCTGAGGCCCCTGAAACCGATAAACCTCGCACATACCCAGGCAGTGGCACACCTGAAGACCCATACATTGTCGACTGGGACCTCAACGATCCAGAAAACCCATACAACTGGTCAAAGACACGAAAATGGCTCATCACAGCTCAGGTAGAATATCCATTCTCTGACAAACGGAATGGATGCTGAGTGGTTCGCTGCGGTAGCTCGCTTTGGTCACGTTCACTGTGTCAATCGGCAGCTCTGCGTACAGCGGAAGCCTACAGGACATTGTGCGTGATTTAAACGTTTCCGACAACGTTGCTATCCTCGGATTATCCCTCTATGTCCTTGGCTTCGCACTAGGGTGAGTATTCTGTGTGATGGAACGTTCCAGTATTCATTCAGTTATCCATCAGACCTTTATTTTTTGCTCCACTAGGCGAGGTAAGCTCGATCCACGACCTCATGATGTCCGCTCGACGGACCTCTGACAAAATCGCGCTTATGATGTTTCAATGTGAAGATGTTCGGCAGGGTATGTATTCCGGCCATTCCTCTCATTAATCGGACGGACATTGATGGAACTCGTCCATTAGCGTATAGTTTTTCTCATGACCCTTTCCGTTTATACGTTGTTCCAACTGCAAGGGGCGCTCAGCAAAAACCTCGCTGGGCTTCTTTCGTGTCGGCTTTTAACAGGAATCGCCGGTTCTTCTCGTACGCGTTCACGTGCCTCAGTTACCATTTCTTAGAATCCTAATTTCTTATTCACAATTCTTCTGAAATAGCGCTTACGAATGCAGGTGGCGTTGTATCCGACATCTGGAACTTCCGTGAGCGGGGTCTGGCCTCCGCAATTTACGCGACTGTCCCCTTTCTGGGGCCAGGTACGTGATACGATGTTAATTTTGGTGCAGTTAAGCCGTACCGACATTTCGTACCTCTCGCCAGTAATCGGTCCGATTGTAGGTGGCTTCGTGGTGGAGAATCCACGCCTCGGATGGCATTTTACCTTCTGGATCATGCTGATGTTCTCCGTCCTCTCACTGCTCGTTGGATATTTCCTTGCCCCTGAAACGGTACAAATCCTATTTTATTTCAGTCATCGGCTGCAACAAATTGACGAATTTGCTTTGGCCTGTTGTTAGTATGCACCAGTTTTACTCCGCTGGCGGGCACGGAAGCTTCAGAAGTCGTCCAACAATATGGTATATTATAGTACTTTATATGATCATGGCCGCTCCAAGTCCTTCTTTCAAATTATGTGTACGAATCTCAGCAGGCCGTTCGGTAAGCTTCCGTCTCTTTGTCCTTGCGCCGTTTCTCAAAGCGTTACCCTCCAGTCTTCGTCATCACCGAACCCATTGTGCTCCTGCTGGCTCTTTACATTTCCATTGTATACGGCACTCTATATGCTACATTTTCGGCTTTTCCCATTGTTTTCCAACAGCACAGAGGTTTCACCCCCGGCCAAGGTGGGCTGGCTTTTCTTGGGGTGGGCTTTGGTATAGTTGCAGGCACTGCATCACAATCCATCCAAAACAGAATTTATTGGGACAGCATGGAGAAGAGTGCAACGGGACGCGCCCCACCTGAGGCGTGAGTTTTTCCTAGGACTTTCTGGCTCCAAGGATAAGTGTTCTCACGCACCCTTCGACAGCCGCCTTCATATGGCCATCATCGGAGGCATCCTTGCTCCCGTAGGTCTTTGGTGGTTCGCATGGTGTGTAAACAACTCTTACTACCCAACCCAAGCAATCCTTGCTAACCACTCCGCCTTTCTTCCTCTCTCGCCTGATAGGACTTCAATGCCCAGCATTCATTGGGTAGTTCCGATCGTAGCAGGGATCCCATTTGGCGTAGGCGTCGCACAGATCTTGCAAAGCTTAACCGCGTACCTTATGGATACGTACAACATCTACTTTGCCAGCGCCATCGCGGCAACGGTCGTTTTGCGTTCCTTCTGTGGCGCTGCGTTTCCATTATTTAGCCCGGCCATGTTTAATGCCCTCGGAGATCAGTGGGCTATGAGCATATTTGCAATTTTGTCAACTGTGTGTATGCCTATCCCGGTACTATTTTGGGTATATTTGTTTCCTATTTTATATTTGCGACCATACTGATAGGGTCGGTTGATTCCCTCCTTACCACAGAAATATGGATGGTGGATTCGCAGTAAATCTCGCGTGGCGTACAAAGACACGGACCTATTGCCTCGACAAGATTCGCCGAACCCTACCGACAGCGTTGGATTCTCCCAGCTCGACACGTTATGCGAGAAGAAGATGGACATTCAGTCAGAGGAGCCGGCCCACGTAGGACAGTCTGACCCATTTCCTCCCAGTTGTCGAGCATCTGTCGAAGATGCGCTTTCAACATCCACGCTTAAAGCCTCGCACCAACCACATTCACATCTGGACCCTCATGAGACGGACGAACGATCACACGACGTTGAAGTTGGTGGTGTGGATCAAAGTCCCAGATGCTGAAGCGCTCGTCTCCGTCAGGATGCCTATCTCGTGTCAAAGGCTCCTTTCTCTCCTAGGTTTATATCAATAGCCCTTTTTTATGGGGTTTCCTATTTCTGGTTTACCCTGGTGTCGTGGCGAGATGTCTCCTCGGGCAGGGTCGTCTCAGGCTCGGAGCTTGATATCGTTCGCATGTCTGTTATCAACACGTAGACTTGGACTCCCGGATTCATCCATAACCTGCGAGTATCCCGCGTTTATTCGCCATTCTCTCGCCATCGGTCGACAGCGCTTCTTTCCGTGTTGATCCTACCACTATTTGCCTTGCACTTTATGGAATTCGTCATTAATTTTCGCATTCTTCTCGACATCTTGTGTAGTAGTATTATTGGTATATCATCATCCTGGCGTAGTACGTAGTTTCACACACAGACGGATTTACTAGATTTTGTAACAATCTCGTACTCTGGGCGTTTATATGGTCGTTCGGCCAGCCTTACATCAGCCTATCAATGGAACGATGTTATAGTTTTGAAAGTGAAAGGACCTGCAATTAGCGTAACAAGCATCCACATGGCGTTGCAAAAGGAGGCCTCGCTACCCGCGTAAGTTCGTAGGTTCAGCGCAAAGCCGGTAGTAAGCACTCCCGTCAGAATGCCGAATGCGCCACGACAGTTCAACGCAGTGATAACGTCATTAATGGTTGCTACCCAAACTTTCGAAAAATAAGGACATTCACAGGCACAAATTAGAGATATAGTATATATAAGTAGGTATCTGAGATGGGGTTGCAGTAGCCCGAGGAAACCTGGGGATGGAAGGAACAAGGCTAACTGCAGGTATAACCACTCGACCGATTGAGCATCCTGGAACCCGAAAGAACGATTACCTTTGAGTTCCTATCCCTTTGGTCCGAGTCATGATCGGGTTCATATTTTCGCTTCAGGTTCTGAGGATTTTCACCATCCAAGGATAAGCCATTCTCATACTTAGTATTCGCGGCGGCAATGTACCTCGCAATAACTTGATCAATCTCTACTTGCCCTCCGGGGCCGCCTACCTGAACCTGAGGCTGGGGTGATACCGCTACCCCTATTCGGCCCGCTGGAGTTCCCGCGGCCACGGCCACGGGCGTAGGGATGGGCATTCCCCCGACCCCCTCCTCGACTGTGTCCATCCCCATTCCCCGCCCTATTTCGCCTGCGATTCCTCCCCCGGCCCCTACCGCGAGATGCATCGTCTGTGCAAAAACATAAAAGGATTGAGCCGTTTGCATAGGGTCGTAACCCATGAATTGAGCTTAATGGACGGGCTGACCTGTCACTTGTGCGGCTGGCAACATTTGTTGATCGGGTAAGGGCATCGTTGGAGGTGGTTCTTGGGGAGGGGGATCTGGTGCTGTGGGAAGGGATGCAGCCGAGGTTGAATGTGAGGTTGACGCAGAGGAAAGCGACACTGAGATGTTCGTTACGTCCTTGGGCTCTGGAACCAATATACGCATGAAGTCCAAGGCAATAATGGCCTCTTCACCACTAGGTGAATCCCACGCTTGCGTTGCTTGATCTTCTAGATCGTCCAGAACTCGTAGCGCAAATCCCCGTCCGCTTTCGCCTATTCGGGGTGCAGGGAACCTGGTTCAGGTGATGTTTCATCAATTAGTCCAGTTCACTGGACATGGCAAAAGGGAGGCCATGTACCTGCTCCCAATATGATTCAGAACAAGTTTTTGGGCATTGATCCGTTTAGCGAACTCTCCAGCCATGGCAGGTGTCGAATGCCCTCTTGCAAGAGCTGTCTTCATCACATCTGCATGACTTCTTCTGGACAGTCTTCCGCCATTATCAGTCTCTGGGGATATCGTAGAATCCGTCGCTTCGTGGATCAGCAGAGTAGGCCAGGGGTCAGAACATAGGGGAATGATAGGCGAGGGATCGTATGTGTCGCCTAGAATTACGACTTTGCGCCTGGGTAACGTGGTCTCATCGAAAACATAACCAATGCAGGGCTCTGCGGAGCATTACAATCAGGAAACTTGTGTCAAGCGAGTAGACTTGCCTCGGTGGAGGATAGAGCCTGCGTTAACGGTAATTTTGGGAGTATGTCTTGAATGTGCCTGAGGGGTTATATCGTACCAGAGCCCTTGATCGTCAGCGTGGATATCTCTTCCTGGCAATTCATTGTAATGCAGGACATTCCAATCCTTAAAATCAAAGCCGGAGGTTGGGTCAGTATCATCGGGTGGTGGTTCGCACGGAGTGTTAGGGTCATCTTTCCTAAGGAGTTCATGAACAACGTAAGTGTCGGCCGAGCGCGTAAAAGTCATTTTAAGATTTTGGCGAATAAACGAGCGAAGACCACACGGTCCGAATATCTCAATAGTTGGCTAGATCGAGGGCGATAAGTGAAATGGATATGATATCTGAATATTTATACTTGCTTCTTTCCTATGTGGGATGGCATTTGAAGCTGGGGGAGGGTCGCCGGGGCGGGGTGGGCGAAGGATATTTCGTAGCAAAGTTGGGATGCCCATGATATGGTCGGCTGGGCGGAGTATAAAAGCAATGGAGGTACCGCAGAATGGTATTACACACCGTGCATATGGGTCACAAAGAGTTTGGAGACTTGGTGTATCTTTCCTCGGGGGACACCTGGCCTATGAGGTTGCAGAGCAAATTGTCGAGTCGTTCCCTCTGCACAGTCGACCACTGAAGGCGCATGTAAGAAAGGAAAGGGATCAAGCTTTCATATACATACTCCACAATTTGTTGCCATCGAGGAAATCACAGTAAAGCGACGAGCAGTTGCGGTTCTCGGTAGGACCACCGCCGCTAGAGGTGCCAAGGAAAGTGACGCTCATTGGATACACCATTGCTTCTGATTTCTTCAGCCTTATAGGTTTGCGAGACGCCGCAGTGTGTGTGAAGCGCACGATGTGGGGACAGGACAAGCGGTAAAGGGCGGTGAGTAGTGGAGGCATATGGGAGAGACGCGTCCACGTGACTGGCGCGGGCTGACAGGTCGAAATGAACCAAATGAACCAACAAGCGTCATTCCCCAGTCTCTCTCTATCCCACAATCCCAATGAAGCGTCGCTCCTTTCTACAACTAAGGCATGCCTACAAGAACGCCAAATCTCGCCAGAAACACCCAGGCACTAATATCCAGGCACCAGATATCTTCATCATCCCCCCGGAGGAGGACCAAACACCCCCTTGGTGTTGCTACAACGCACAACAGAGTTTAGGCGAAACAGAGGATGAAGACCACCCCCCACGGTACCTACCGGTGTCCCCGTACACAGGGAACTTCCACAGAAACACTCTAGAACTTGAAGACTCCATTCTACCCAGTTGCAACGGGTCGAGCGAGACACGTTCCATAGTTGATGCGCTAGGGGATGCTGACGATTACTCGGACAACGAAATGGACCATGAACCTATGGACCTCGACTTTGAGGAGGCTGAAGAGGACGACGGCATGGAACCTGAAATGGAGACGGGTCGCGATCGGACTCTCTACCGTCCAGATGAACATTGCTGTCAACCCAGGCACCTCCCAGAATCTCTTTCGACGCAGCAGGATGTCGGGGATGATTCCGATGTCATTGAAGTCGTCAGAGTGCGACGGCACAGAACTCATATTGATAATACCGACGA
Source organism: Podaxis pistillaris (assembly GCA_018524465.1). Lineage (NCBI taxonomy): Eukaryota > Fungi > Basidiomycota > Agaricomycetes > Agaricales > Agaricaceae > Podaxis > Podaxis pistillaris. Next base: position 25,173 of record JAEUWN010000663.1, read on the forward strand.
TAACTTTTTCGGACCGTCTGGGAGGAGGCACGGCCATGAATTAAACACCAAGTCTTCTTTCCGCTCTCGGGCGACCAAGGTATTCCGCTCCCTCAGGGGTACCATCCGGTCTACATCCAAATTGTCATCGAAATCTAAAGATCCCACCATCTCACTCTCAAGGTCAGGTACCAAGTCAAAATCCGCCAAACCACATAGCAAGTCCCGATCCAAACCACGCGTTCAAGACATCTTCTCTCCTATTGATAACATCCCGTCTCTTGATGACCGGCCTAGCACAGCCGAAGTACCCAGACGGCCATCTAGTCACCTGTCGCAGCTGTTCTCGCCTGCGGTCAAACAACATTCATCAGCTGCCTTGTTCACCACTTCCCAGTCTGGACTTGGTGCGCCATCCCCGTACAACCAAGAATCCGTCGTTCAGCCTGCCTCTCCATTCGTTGCCCATCGATCGTCTGTCGGGCCCACTGCTCCCTCGCGCCGTTCTTCATCCAGTACACAAGATCACCGGGAGTCAATAGATCAATATCAAGAAGCAGATGATGTACCTACGCCAACGCGGAACTCCTATCAAAGGCCGTTTGAAGAAGATGAACCAACGCCTTCCTGGCGTACCTCTGCGGCTCGGGGAGCCGACCACCACCTCGATCCAAGATCAGCATCCCCTACCCCTGCTCCTCGCTCAATCTCCCCTACCCCATCCGACCGCCAAGCCCGCAAACACTTCAGTGTCCTCAACCTGCGTAAAATCTTTCAAAAATCAAGCTCTTCCAATGTTTCAGACATCCCTCCTCCACGTGGGGATCAAGCGCCGAGCGCTACTTCTGCCTACTCCGCCTCGACATGTCCTTCTTTGACGTCAGCATCTACTAGTGAATGGTCAGGACGTACAACCCCAACTATTGACTCCTTGCCACAAACCCCCACCAGCATCGACGAGGACGAGGTCACGCGAACAATAGTCTCAGCACCGAGCTGTAGCACAATCGACAGTGGCATCAGCCTGGGCTCTAGCTTCCACAGTGCAGCTATCGGCAGCCTTTCCTCTAACACGGTTTCCAGTACGGCCACTGCAGCTGCTCGTGGCAACACATCCTCCTTCGACTGCCCTCCCGACCGTATAAGCACAAGTACAATTGGTAGTGGAAGCGGCAGCCAGAGTGTTAGTCTTTTCTCTGCGGCAGGCGGAAGTATCGGTTCTGACCAGGAGCCACCCCGAACTTCAATCACATCTACAAGCACGGCCAGTAGCGGTGGACATACTGCGAATGGTCGTGTTAGTCCACAGGAAAAACCAGGCCAATTTGTAGCATCTCGTGTGCCTGAATTTGACTTGTCGTTGAAGCTGGACCTGGATCTCAACCTTGGATTGGGTGTCAATGTCGCATCTAGTTCGAGTGGGGGCACGCTTTCATCTGGTGGAACGACCAAACCTCATGCCAAGTCCGGCAGTAAGGACCATTCATCCAACGGCTCGAGCTCGATGAAACCACAAGCAGGGGCTAGTATCCCTCGGAGTCTAAGCCTGAAAAATATCGGGTCGAAACTTGGACTTGGGAAACAGCAGGCTCCGCCGATACCCCCGTTACCAGTGCCGAATTCTGTTGAGGACGCAGACATGAGCATGGAGATGAAGTTGGATTCACTTCATTTTGACGACTTGTCGTTCGATGCGGATAGATTCTTGGCCCGATGAAAATCGGGAGCATGGAGTTCCCCAAGCTGGGTACGTACGACTTTTAGGCACTAGAGTCGTGGGTTGACTAGATTTGGCAGGATATGGGTTTGACTTTGCGTTGGGCTAAATACACAAATATATTATTCAACAATCGTCCTGTCTTCCTTTCTTTTTTTTTTTTATGCCACTCCTTTTCACTATGAACATCCCTCCCTTTTAACATTCCCTCCACGGATGTTTGCAGCCCTCCATTTGATTGGAGGGTGTTGGTTCGGAATTGGACTTGGATTCACATTAAGCTTCACCTGTCTATGTTTTTCTATGCTCGCTCTGGTCTCATATGGTTAGTTTTTTCCCCTTATGTCAGTTGCTGCTGGCGCAAATATGTCTATATCTTCGTTCTGCCTTCTAGCGGCTCGATGCCCTAGCTTTATTTATTTGTGTAGGTAGTTTTCATGACCGTCACGATCTGGCTCAGTTTCATCTTTGTAAATACGCTTGTAGAACTAATACAAACCTGGAGTTTGCAATCCGCTTCATCTCTCGCAACCCGGCATACCTCTTCATGCTTTATAGGTAAATAGGTAATGAATAAGGTGAATTATGTCTATAATACACGTACATAAAACGGAGTAGGGTGTGCTGTCCAGCCTTACAAAGTCACGCATGTTGCCGCTGCAGTTCGCTTCACGTACTCGACTTGGCGAGGTCAGCATAAGGAGCATCTATCCAAACCGCCTGAAAGAACCGAATCCCATCAGTCTAAACCACGCTTGGAATGAAAAAAGTGAAGACGCACCTTCGCAATAGTCTGTTCGTTTCCATCCTTATCCACAAATGTCCTCACACCCTCCTTCGCAACACTCGGCGTATTGACGAACCTCGCCACGCTCTCCAACTTGTTGACATCAACCTCGTATTCATCCGCTACTCGGCCCATAACCTCAGGACTTTTTGCTCCTTTTCTTGCGTTCAACGCCATGGAGAGGGTGGACGCATAGAATTTGGCATCCGCAATGGGACCTGTGGATTGCGCAACTTGTTCAAGATCTTGGGCGAGCGTTTCCCGTGCCTTGAACAATTCTGCCGTGTTTGATGCTGTCGTTTCCTACGATAACCGATTGTATGAACATAGACTCAAAGCAGCGAATGGACTCGAAGACATACAGGCCGCACTGGCTTCATGTGGTGGTCCACCTTAACGGGACCCAACCGTCGTAGGTTGGCCAAAAAGTCAGGATCCCGAGCATCCTTCTCGATGGCTTGAACGCCGACCATGAAGTGAGTTCCAAAGTCTGACAAAGACAGCTCGACGGACACACCTTCTGTTCTATGTTCGCTTGCCAACCTGTCCCGAATTTGTTCTCTACTCACCCCAGCAGGTGGCTCGCCTTGGCTTGGAGCCCGCTTCCCAGCCCATGCGGGTGTTTCAACGCGTTTCGGAAGCTTTCTCGCGGCTTTTGACGCCGAACTACCCATGGAGAGAGATGAGGTAAGAAAGGAAGTGCAAAATAACCAAATAGTTCACATCCGCAAATACAGGGTCACAATCGTCGGTCCAACCCTCTAATATGCAAACACAAAACACCACATTGGAAGGAAACTTCTTTTGAAACGTACATCGCCGACAATAGGAGTGCTGATACAGGGTAAAGTACGCGAAACGGTGTTATTTCCAGTGGTAATCCACCTAAAAAAAATCCCCAGCCCCTTCTCATTTCCGGGGAAAAGAAATCACAAAGAAATGGCAGGCATAAGATATGCAATTGTAAAAGAGGAAACTAAGTCTATCATTTTATGACTGCCAAAGATGACAATCGGGTCTTTGTGTTGTACACATATATGAAGGATACGGGTGTAGAAGAAAATGAAGTATTCAATCAAGCAGTTACACACGCGCAAAGCTAAGGAGATATCGTTCCAGCATCAACCAATTATCGCACACATGCGAAGCCCCTTTTTGTTTAGTGAAAGAGGAAAGGGATCAAAAGGAAAGAGGGAGGGTGGAGATAGAGGCATATACAATGCGTTGGACAGGGGTATAAAGCAATGAGCGATCGATCCAGAACTTGTTAACCAACGGACCACAAATGTAGGCGGTCAATAGAAAAGGAACGTGCAGACTTTATGGTGGCAGAGGGAGAATATATAGTGGAGGAGCAGGTAGATAAAGGGTGTCATGAAAACTCGTCTCCAAGGGCGTTCAAAATCCTCCCATGTTATTGGCAGGGTTCTGATAGGTTTGATACATATATGATTGATAAACATGAGGGGGCATCTGTTGAGCCATTTGTTGAGGTGCCATTCCTATGTATGACGGTTGAGGCTGGCCGATGCCAAGGAGGTTAGCAGGCTGGGGGATGGCCGGAGATTGATTTCCGTAAGCCTGCATAGGGCCAACACTCCCATTGCCTGGAACGCCGAGTCTGCGAGCAGACATTTGCCTTGGGCTGTTACCGTCAGGAGTTCTGGAACCAAAGGGACTAAAGGGATCATGGGGAGGAGTGTATGGGGTGGCTGTAGGGACCGGTGCCGCCAAGTTGGGGCGACGGACCTGGCCGGACTGCGATTGAGCATAAGCAGGATCAAGGGGAATGGGTGCAGGTCCTGCTTGAGGGTTCTGGCCACCCATTTGTAGAGCCGCCATCATCGAAGCGAAGCCCTGGTCATTAGGTGGGTAAGACGGTAATCCAGGGACACCCGCGAATGCGTTCTGGTTGTTAGCCTTGGATTTTCCGCCAGTAGAGAGGCTCGTGTATGTGGGCTGATAGTTGGGAACCTGTAACCCAACCTCTTCGATAAGCCTGCGATAAGCTTGGGTCGCGATGACCTTGAGTTCAATTAAGACACGCTTCGTGGCATCGATGTAGTTCTGCTTGTCTACGGGATCGATGAAAGAGCTAGTTAAGATCTTGTGGACAACAGCAACTCCGTTGACCTGATCCCCCAAGACGTCGGTGAGAACGTGGTCTCCAGGAGAGTTGAACAATGCCTCGACAATTTGGCGAGAGGCATTGGGCTCAGTCTTCTGGTTGACGATGCGGAGCACAGTCAATGAAGCCAACTTGTGAGTGCAAAGGTGTGAGAGATGAGGCGTGAAACGGGGAGCCAACAAATTGTAGCGCGATGGGAAGTTAGAGGTGTCCAAGAGCCAAGTGAGGAGCAGCGCTCCGTTAGGGTTGGTGGCCAAAGGGATAGAGTTCAAAATGATAGCCGTCGCAATCCTGCGTTGCTGGCTAATAGTAATATGAGGACTTTCGAGGCATGCCCTCATGCTACGAGCACCGAAACGTCCTTGGGCAATTTCCCACATACGGTCGACGATGGCATCGAAAATAAAGTCGTTGGCAGGTTGGCCAAAGCGTAAGCAGCACCTGTAGATCATTGTGAATTTCGCTTGGTAGCTGGAGGATGATGACACTCACTGTACTACGTAATTGCCGAATTGATCCAGCAAGAGAGGGGGTGTGTAAGCCCTCAAGTTCTGCGCAACCAAACCAATCTCCTCAGGAGTAGAGACGCATTCGATGATTTTTTGCGCCGCCCATGTACCATTTTTGTGAATGCCAATCATGGCCAAGTGGGGGGCAAGACGTTCCAACATCGCGAAACGAGGTCCCGTAGAACACTTTTCGAAGAGTTTTTGAACGACCTACGAACCCTTTAAGAGTGCTTGAAATTTGTTATGGCGTCGAACTCACCGTATTACCAAGCCAGTCCGAGGCCAGATCAACAATCTCACTGTCCATGAAGTCTGCAGCAATCTGATCTATTTCTTCCCCATTCATTGAACCGGAATCTAAGCGTTTGCGCAATTCACGGAGTTTCGCAGCATCCCAACGCCTGTTATTGGGCCTCTCCGAGACGAGAGGGATAGTGGTATAGTACATGGTTGGCGGACGGAACTCTGTATATTACAGTGAGCACGGATGCAAAAGAGAAGCGACGCGTGCATCTCACCAGCAAGGGCTTGGATGTCCGCTTCTGCATCAGGGCTGCCGCCACTTAACTCCCTCATTATCATCTGTTGCTCAGTAACCGATGGAGTAAGACCAGGAGGCTTGGTCAACCCATCGGAAACGTTATGAACACCAGAGCCAATCATGCTAAGCAAAAGGTTGGAACGGTAGTTCTCAACAGCTCCACCAAGGACTTGTTGATCAGCAGGAATAGTAGATGCGCCTTTGACGTTGCGAAGAGCATGGATCGTGGCGCCAACACTCAGGTCACCGACTCCTTGAACTACGACGCTGGAACTTTCCTCAGGACCACCGGCGCCTTCTTGTCCGTTCTTGACAGGAACCTTAGCGAATCCGATCCTGATGGCACCCACATCACTTCCCAGGACATCGCGTCCATTCAAAGCCTTACGAGCTCGAACAGCGTCATCAAGACGTTCGAAGTTAACTATATAGGAATGGGATCAGGCAAAGACGTTACCAATGGGGTATTCTGACACTTACTGAAGCCGCAGTTTTTATGTGTCAGGACCCTGGCTGATTCAATCGGGCCATAGGGACTGAAGACGCTCAGGATAGTTGCCGGGGTAGTGCTGGAAGGTATAGAGCCAATCCAGAGAGCACGCGTAGGGGTCGACTGTAGTTGGGCGTCCATATTGTTGAGGCCTCCATTGCCACTGGCGTTTTTGCCTGCGGCAGCGTTTGGTGAGGTAGGTCCAGGACTGACAGGGGTGCCCTTCGCGGGAGCAACTGGGGCGCTATCTGCTTTACCGAAACCGATACGAACGAGTTGACCGTTGGGCATGTTGATGTTCCCACCAAGCCTGTTCAAGACGTCATCCTTGGCACGAATTGCATCTGCTTGATCAACGAAGTTGACAAAGCCGCATTCCTGGGAGCCGACTTAGCACCAATGACTAAAGGCTAAGCCGCAAAAACGCACCTTTTCGGGCAAAAGTCGCAGACTTTCAATAGCACCGTAGGGAGCGAAGACATGGATCAATTGTTCGCTCGTGACGGAGCTATCCAAATTTCCAATCCAGAGAGAACGAGTCGGAGTCTGCATCTGAGAGGGCTGTCCCTCCGACTTCGGAGAAACAGACCTATTTTGGTTGGGCTGATTATTAGGGAGCAAATAGGTTGATGCACCCCTTCCTCCACCTGAGACTTCTCCTCCGTTAGGGAAGTGAACAGAAGGAGAAGAGGATGTCCTGGACCCAGCCAGCTTGTTATCGGTTTTGAGGATGCTCGAGGGGTTTCCGAGGTTATTGGAGACTAAACTGAGATTAGCAGTCTGGTGGGTTAATTCGCTAAGGTAGGGGAGGGTATCTGCTGCAGTCGTGGCTCTCCGAGTGATAGAACGCATGGGATCATCCAGGGTACCAACAGAAATCGCGCGAGGTCGAGTCGAGGCCAAGCTTTCCGTAGCCCTCAAGCTCTGGTTGAGGAACGAGGAGGTATACCCGTTATCGTGAGTTGGAGTGTCGTAAGTTGGGGTCAAGTGCTGATGGTTGTAGCCGTGATCGTCGTAATCTCCAAAGTACTCCTCTTCAACCTCGGCGGCAGGGGTAGAGATGAGTGAGCCCACTTGAGGCCTCCTACCATAGGTAGATACGGTACTAGCGCGCATGCGGTTGGGATTGGCTAGGTTGCCAGCGATGGCAGCCTGAGCTTGGTTGCGCAACTCCGTCAAGGTTGCTGCGGGGGGAGGCCTGTGATCGTCCAAACCAAGATAGTTGAGCGTGTGGACATCGAAAGCGTCTGGGTCGGAGTCGACTGAAGCAACAGATCGCTCTTCTAAAACAGGGATTCCGCTTCCCCCGCTGTTGGTAGAGGGCATCCAAGGGGACGAAAAAAGCGAAGAACCAAACGCATTGCTTAACCCAGCAGATGGCAGCGTAAGGGAACCAGCGCGAAGGCGACTGGTACGCTCAGTAACCACCGACGACGCGGCGGATGAGGCGACAGAGGTGGTGTGACGCAGGCTGGGACGCGAGGGAGCCAAGTTGGATGCGGGACTGGCAGCTATGGTACGCTGCGCCTGGTCGAGAAGAGTATCTTGCGGGTTGGATGAACCAGATAGGGTATTAGTTGCCTCCGGAAAACGCTGCTGGGCCGCGAGTTGAACATTGGAAGGCAAGGTTCCGGCCCTAGCCCTCCTGAACCCAGCGGGAAAGTTGGTAGGAGGCAAGGCGGATCCATCCCCTGGCGTGGTGACGGAAGGAGAGCCTTCGTTGGGAGGAGAACCTCCAGATGCGAGAGCCCGCAAAGCAGGAGGCCTGTACCTTGCGGCCGTTCCCAAATTACCTTCGGCCTGCATCTGGCTGAGTCTAAGGTCAATCGCAGAATCGGGTGAGACAGAAGTAAGAAAGGGGGAAGATAATCAGGACACACCTCTTAGCAGCAGCAAAGGCAGCCGAGGGCGCAGGAGGCGGCGTCTTTCCACTGGGGGGAACCCTCGAATAGGAGCCGTTGTCAGAGGCTGATAAAGACATTATAGATTTGAAAAGAAGAAGGATTAGGGATTACGAAAGTGCTGGATGGTCGCTGAGCTGTACAAAATACGAAAGCGGATTAGCAATTAGAGGGAATCGCTCGCTCGAGGAGACCAGACGGATGAAAGGTGATTTGGAACCTTCCGGAGGTCTAGAGCGATACTACGAGGGCTATGAGGGGTAAAAAAGCCCGTGCGGTAGTACGATAGAGTAGCCTCGAGAATAGGACTAAGTAATAGGGAAGGGGATGTTGGGAGTAAACACTGAAGCGCCAACAGGTCCCTCTCCCCTTGCTGGCCTCCTTTCCCACGCATTCCACTTCCTCCTCCCATGCCATCTCTTGGAATGTTCTCCAGAACTCTTTGTCCATATTAAACACATTCTCGCCGGTCTGTATTGCCTTGCTTTGCCCTCTCTTCTGCCAGTCCAGAAGTCACGATCTCACCATTGAAATTTTCCTCATGACACTTGCCTTTTCTGAACATACAAATCCACATAATCTAAACTCACCTCTATTAACAGAGCGCAAGAATCTAACACTACAAGCAACAATTCTTATCATCAGCATCACGCTCGCGGCCTATTATTATTTGCAATCATGGTGCAACGCAATCGCCCAGGCGGCAACAGTAGGGGAAATAAGGAAGCATATTGATCATTATCCAATCAATTTGTTTCTCGCTTGACTACAGAATAGCACATTGTATCCCTGTCATCCCCCTTCGGCTGAATACCCTTATGTCCGGCAGACAGAGATAGAACAACATATCTAGCGCTTGGAGCGAGCATTGCGCGCTGAGGAAAAGGGGTGCCTTCCATTCATAACCCTTACCACCAAAATAACCGAGGTGATCCTCAGGGGACAACAACCACAGCCAAGTAACAAGCACATGATGTTTGATTTCTGATGAAATTAGTCCTCCCGCACACCAAGATCACGACCGTTCAAACGGCCGCAACAAGGTTCGGGGATTCGCAACCCCGCGTAATGGGTTCCTAGCTTACGCTTCCTTTTTTTTTTTCAAGCCATCCGGCTCTCCGGAGGAGGAAGGTAACGTGCCACGGCCCCATTCTAAAAGTGTTCATATGGCCACTTTCATCCCCTCCCTGCTGCAAATGGCCAAGTGTGCGTACACGGATTGCGCCTATTCTCGATCAATCAATCCATCCTGATCTTGTCCTGTGTGCCACCCGAACACAGGACAGTCTGTCCAGTCTAGCCCCGCCGCGCAAATCTTATCCCCCATTTCCTCCTCTGAAGGGGCGCGTTGCCTTCTACACATTCAGCCACGATCTCCGGCGCTTAGATTAACAACCGGTGTATTTTTCACAGATTGGATAGGACGGAAACTATCCCAGCGATAATGACCACGGTTTTCCCGTAATCTCATGGAACACAGGTTTGATTTGACTCAGCATCAGATCCTGCACCGAAATCATCACAGCAATCGGAGCCGCTTTAAGAACCGGCCCCACCAGCTTATTTATCCGTACTTCCGAAACGAGTAATCTCGTCTCTGTAATTGATGGGCTTGGGTAACCGTGCCAACGTCATCATTCATTCCAAAGGCGTTTATATGCTGCTGCGGAGTGCAGTCTAGTGCAGTACACGAGGATGGACAACGGACGACGCATCCAGACCTTCGATCCACACCACAATTCCCGTGAGACGCTTAGTCTGAGGGGGGACATCTCAATCCCGAGTGCCGAAGCATCCACGCAAAAGACACGCTCATCTCAGCCAATCCCACCGAGCCAACAATGCTTGATACTGATCACTCTTCGTGAAGTTTTGAAACTATTCCGTTGTATTACTGGACTACTTCTTACGACTATCATGAAAATACTACTACTAATTACCCTATGCTTTCTCTTGCACCCGAGAGCCAAAGAAAAGACGCCAGACATACCAAAGAGAGAGAAACCATACGTAGTAATAGTAGTAAAAACGCAATACCATGCATAATGTTTGCATGTGCCACGTTCTCAAGAACCACTTCTAGAGCAATTCAGAACAAGTAAACGTAAAGTGCGCGAAGAGACAAAAAAAAGAACTGACTATATCTGCTACAAATCTACACTCAAGACGATACTGAGAGGAGAGAAATCGTAAGGGCAAAATGCCTAGCAAAGGAAAAGAACGAAATCAGTAAAAAAAAAAAAAAGAAAACATGTCAAAAGTCTTGTGAAAGCAAGGCGACCAAGTAGAATCATAAAAAACGATACAGGCGAACAGCGTGAATCGGGGGAAGAAGTTTGAAGGGAAGGAGGGAGGGCAGGAGGCAATTGTCAACTGGGGAGTCGGTCGTTCTAGGACAAGGTATTCCTCGACCCAGGTCTCTTCCGTGATCTCGTCCTCTGCTGCTGTTGCTGTAGTTGTGTCTGGGCGGCCAAAGCGTCCGCAACACGTTTCGACCGTCTTAACGTCTGTTGCTTCTCCTGTTTCTCCTGCTCTCGCTTCTCAGCAGCTCTTAACATCGTAGCAGCTCTAGTGATCCTCGTCTTCGTCGCGACTCTCGTCTTCGGTGGCGACACATCCGTATCTTCCGATGTTCGTGAGGGTGGCTGCGATTCTTCTATCACAGATTTTGGTACAAGTTGAGCTTCTTCAGGGAGGGGAAGGTGTTTCGTCTCGGTGTCCTCGCCCGCCATGTCCACATGCACATTAACGCTCGTCAAGCCACTTTTCCCACTCACGATGACAGTGGATGTATCTTCTTCCTCCTTCACACCTTCCTCCGTCTTACAATCCCTTGCTCCGTGTTCCTTCGTTTTCTCCTCTTCCTCTCCAGGGATCACGCATAACTCTCGGAAAATCTCTTGCTCCCTTGCACTCAACGGTGACGCAACGTCCAAACAATCCCCCTCCTGCTTCCCACTTCCCATCCGTCTATGCCCGTAATGCTGCTGCGAGGAGAGCTCCTGCAGATGCTGGTTGTTCAACCATTCTCTTTCCTTTTCCCCGATCGCCAAAACCGTTCCAAGTGCAAAAGCACCTGTCATCGGTACGGGCATGATCGTCTCCTTCTGCAACCAACTCTGTCTTGTATCCGCCTGGATCACTTTCTGGGGGTTCAACGACCCACTAGTCACAACCGGCACAGCATTGGTGATTGAGTTAGAAGCAGCCTGGGCTTGAGCAAAAGTGACCATCGACTCAAACCACCTTCCGAACTGCTTCAACATCCTTCCACTTGAGTTCGTCCGGTGGAAATCCTTGAGAGCGCTAGGAAATCGTTCCACGAGTTCATCGCTCAGGAATACATTCAAGCCTTCCATCATTTCGTCCTTTCCAGTGCCTGTCGAACGGGTGTCAAGATCCTTGACATAGGATTGTGCGACTTCCAGCGGGACCCAGACCCCACAGACCTTCTCGCTTCCCCATCCTCGTCCAACAACAACCGCATTAGGTATCATGCTCAACACTGGATAACCTCTCCCTTTCCCGCACCACTCAACGATCGGTGTTAGATTCACGAAGTCCGTGTCGATTCTTCGTAGCATTAGATATGGGCCGAGGGCCATCTGATACACCGAGATTTCTGTAGATTCGAGTCAGTGAAAACAGTTCATTGAAGAAACGACGCCAAACATACCCTCTATCTGAGTGGCACTTATTGGAGGGTTACAAGGCTGGCATGTGTGCACTACGATTCCTTCAGCGCCTCCTTTGGCGGGACTTGAGCTCAAATTCATCCTCATTGCTTGAGGTGATACACAGGGTTGCTGTGCTGGAGGACTTGGCGTTGTCGAGGTGAGCACGAGAGAAGAGGGTGGAACGGACGGCGGGGAAGGGGAAATAGAAGGTTGGGGAGACGGGTCGGTGGATGGGGGAAGAGTGCCGGTTGTAGGGGTGGTTGGTGACTGTACCGAGAGAGCTTGAATCAACTGAACAAGTGCGGCTGCTCCGGGCGACATGGGTGGAGGGAGGGTGAGGGAATGTGGGCTTGAGGATGTCGATTCAGTTGGCAAAGTGGCATGGCTAGCTTGAGGTGGTGCGGAATATGATGTTGAGGGTGAAGGTGAACTGGGGAACAAAGCCGAAACGTGGGGCTGGGAAACAGGTGCAGTCTTGGCTCGTCGCTTGATCGTAGTTTGTGACTTTTCGCGTTCCCGTTCCATGTTTTCGTCCTCCAGTTCGAAAGACTCATCACCCACACTTGGAAATAGCGAATCGATCCCAAGGTCAAAGTCCTCTTGCTTGATTCGAACAGTTTCCTCTGCCGACCCCAGCCCCCACTCCTGCCGTTGTCCAAAAGGTGCATCCCAATCCCACGGATCCTGGGATTCAACCTTCACATTCGAGTTTGCGTTCCCCAAACCAGCAATGGTCTCGGGACTGAGTACTGCCGCTGCCTGAGCGATGACCTCTACCGCTTTGGCATCCGCCACGCTCGAGTCGAAATGGTCCCATGCATCCAACATCCCCTGGACATCCCGGGGCTCCTCTTTCACTCTCGTCCCTGGTATTGGTGGAAGAGCGAGGGGTACAGATGGCGAGCGAGGTCCGGGGCTCTCCCATAGCGTCTCTCTATCTGCTTCACTATCCACCTCACCCTCCTCGTCCCAATCATCATTGTCCTCCTCTTCATCTTCCGAGAAGTTGTAAAAGCCGCGTCTCGAATGCGTCACAGAAGGTTGAGCGCCATCCTCCTCGTCATCCTCCTCGTCGTCCGATTCAGGTGGAGGCGAAGATATGCTGCATGCGACAGATGGTGAACGACGATAGGGTTCCGTGCAGAGTGGAGTGGTGCTATAGCAAGGATAGGGTCCATCAGCGGAAGGGGTATAGGGAGGGATGGAAATAGAGCGCCGTGGATAGGGTGGGAGGCAAAAGGGGGATTCTTGTGACTGTTGCCGTTGCTGTTCGTCAGAATCATCAACAGACATGGAAGAATCCGAATCCGAATCCGAGGTGTCAATATCTTTCGTAAGGTCAATGACGTTCCTGGAAGTCAATAACGCCTGTGCCGAAGATGAAGGGGGTGAGGAGGACGCGCATTTAGCGAGTGGCCGAAGACGTAACGTAAGCTTGACTTTGGGCGGAGGCTTATCGTGATCGCTTTCCGAGTCAGTGTCAGAGTCCTGCCCAACTGTAGCGGCAGCGCAGCTCCTCAGTGATCTCTTCCGTTTCTGTCCACACGCTTGATCATTAGCCCGCCTCTGCAACATCTTTGCCCTCTTCTTCTCTCTGGCCAAGCTCCCTGTCTGCCCTATCCTGCCATTCTCTCCATAGTCGCTAAGTCGGATCCCGGCCCTCGCAAACGGACAGGGTGCACCGGTGGCACGGCTGAGATACCACACCATGGTCCCGCGCCTAAAGTTGGTTATTCGGTTCTCTGGGTGTGCTGAGCACTGTGCACCGCCCGAGCGCGAGTAGAGTGCAGGAAGGAGGTCGTCGTCGGCGTCTGTTCCTGAGCAAACATGGCGCAATAGGAGTGGTATATCTTGCTGTACTTCACATCGATGTAGGTGTGTGCGAATATAGGTAGTGATAGCCTGGCTAGCAGCCGATACGCTAATGAATGACAGAAGGGTTAGCGTGAGCTTATGTGACGTTACTGCCAACAGGGTTGACGCACTTTTGAGCTACGAGGCCAAAGTTGAGCACCATCTCTGCGAGGTCTTTGATGGTCATAGCACGGTTATCCTGTGACGGTAGTGGGTTAATATGCGAGTGGCGAGTGAAGGATGAAGAGGGTTGGGCACGTACGACTGAAAGGAAGGCGCGGCCAATGGCGAGAAAGACCTTGCTGTTGGCGTCGTCTGGGTGAAGGACGACATGGGGTGGTGGAAACGGGGGGAAGGAAGGGTCTGGGGTGTTCTTGGACCTGCGTGTGGTTGAAGTAGTCGGGTCTGGGGAGGATCTGAGGCGTGCCGAGGGTCTGATAGCGACGTTCTGGCTCTTTCGTGTGCCGTATGAGTGGGTTAGATGTTGGGAGTCTGTATGGATGTTGTCCATAGGTAAGAGGACTTCATGGATGAGGAGAAGAAACAAGCGGGACAAAAGTGACAACCCACAGTCACCATGCAACTCCCCGGGGTCCTCGTGATCGGCGCAGATATCCGTGCCTATCCAGATCCAGATCCATGCAGACTATCACAAACACAAACACGTGCTTCCTAATGGAGCTCAGCCCCCCTATTCCTATTCTCACCATCACCACTGCCAGGCGACCCCACTCTCCAACCTGCCTTGCCTTCTTTTCCATCTGTCGACATCTCGCCACTGTTGTCTGCCGTCCTTCAATTCCATTCTTCCCTCAGCAGCCCCAGTCATGGCTGACGACATCACCCGTTACCATACCATTGGAGTATAATTACTTACTAAGCCCTTGCCCTGGAAATAGATGACCCCCGAATTCATTCTTGAATTAGCCTCTAAAAGATCGAGTGCCATTCTTGGCTTGCCCTTTGATGTCTCCATCCGGCGCTAGCCTATTGTCCCTCCCTCACGACTCATTTATCGGAACTCCTTGAGGCACGTGCATGCATCCCGTCCAATTCCTCTACTCCATACACATCTATGCCCTACAATAAGCCTGGCCCAAACTACAATGGACCTCACAAGAGATATAGACTACTAATAACATAATAAATAATACAAGCAAGATAGACGTGCATACAGAGACAAAACGCAGATCAGACAACCAACGGACGACAGCCAAAACAAATGATAGAAAAAAGGGATCCAACGGAACCGAGAGTCCGCTTACGCAGCGACCTTCTTCGCTCTTGATGATGCAGGCTTACTTGCGGGTTTGCTCGCAGGCTTCGTCTTCGACTTTGGCTTCGCAGCCGTCGTGCCTGATTTCTTGGCCGTCGTCGCCGACGCCTTCTTGCCTCCAGCTGCCGGAGCCTTCTTTGCCGGCGTCTTCTTCGCGGCAGCCTTAGCCTTTGCCGCAGGTGCTGTACCAGTTACAGCCTTAAAAATACACGTCAGCCCGATGGGACAACGTCGGCAAAGTGTGTGACACCACATACCTTCTTTGCAGAGCCCCGCTTTGTGGGCGCAGCAGTCTTCTTCAACGACGAAGCAGCCTTGGACTTGCCGGCAAGCGCCTTCTTGGGTGCAAGAGCCTTCTTGGTCGTGGCAGCCTTCACAGCACCTTTCGCGGCGCTTGCCTTGCCCGTGGTAGTCGCCTTCTTGCTAGTTCCCCTACTGTTAGCCGATTTGGAAGGCGGTTTTGAATTCTGGGATAATCCGAGTTAAGCATCAATCAACAAACATCATGCGTAACTCACCTCCTTAGAGGCACCGGATGTTTTGTTCTTGGGTGCAAGCTTGACTTTTCCAGAAGGTCCCTTGGGGAGCTGAAAAATACCATCCTCAGCGCCGGATGCAATGGCACGATTCAACTGGAACAGGTTGTTTCCAGTGACTTCGATCTTGTATTTCTCCTCTGCATACTATACCATGAGAACAAACGTCAACTCTCCCATCATGACAAGAACCAGGTTAAGTCATACTCTTTTAATGATGCTTCTCGAGACACCCTGGCGGGCCTCATCCTTGTGATCAATAATACACGCCTGCGAAGGATGGTGTGTTAGCCATCTATAGATAGAACATTATCAGACACGATGTACACATACCTTGATGATCTCTTTCCATGAGGGTCTACCAGAGGCAACGGCGGTCTTAGCCTTACTGGTTCCGGAGGCTTTGGGCTTGGTGGTGCCAACAGTGGCAGTTTTCTTGGTAGTCGTCTTCTTAGTCCCAGGGGCTTTCTTCTTGGTTTCCTTAGTCTTTCCCGGAGAAACAGGAGCGGCAGTCTCAGCTACAGGAGTAGACTCCTTGATCTCAGCAGCAGGGGTAGGAGCGTCAGCAGCCATAGTAATGGTCGAGAAGAGATGATGAGGTAGCCTGGGAGAGGGAGAAACTACTAGGGTTAGCTCTGCGAGGAGTTGCAAAGTGGCAAATTTGAAAATACGGACGCGGAGGCCCGGAGGCCAAGTGTGCTTTCCTATTTAAACCTTCCGTCCCTCGAACGCGTCGCGTCGATAAATCAAATCACATGACCCCAATTCTCCCTCACTTGCAGGTGGCTGTGTCGACTTTCCTGATTGTTGATTTTTCTGCACGGCGCGTCTTGCGCACGCGTCACAACCACGTGAATAGATATGCAGGTGCGATTACTCGGACCCTGGTCCCTATCCAAGGTTCTGAGATTTCAAAATTACACTACACAGCTTGTGTGACATAGGTTTATGACAAGATAACAAACGACCCGTTGGGCTGGACCAGCGCTCTAACTCCAGTGCCCACCCAGCCCTCGTCTTTTTCCTTGTGTTCATCGGTCGGGGTAACTTGGACGTAGTCTTCATTGTGATCCCCATTCCCGAACTTCCCAACTGGCGGCCCTCGGACAACCAGCAGCCCAACCGGATCTCCTCCATTCTCAACCTTATCATCCTCAACCCCAACCAATTTAGCCTCCACATTGACACTGGGCGGCCCAACATGCGCCCTCTTATCCTCACTGTCTCCTTCCTGCGTAAAGTCCTGCAGATCAAATGGATGCGAGGCCAGGACTGGTCCGGCGACAAGGGGGTGTGTGAAGGCGTTAACAAGGGGAACAGACAGCGCGACGCGAGCCGGGGTCATCAGAACTGCCGGCAATGATCCTGAGTGGGGGCGGAAAATGAATTATGGGCCCTGCACTTCAGAAATGGAACCTAGCATTCAATCACTCACCCCCACTGACGATGACTGCGCGCAACGTTGCTGCAGCGTCTCCAATAACTTTAGCTCTAGCGCCATCAAACACTAACCTATCCCACAGACTGTCCCTCGTGATAAACCCATCAGAAACGCCGGCAAGTTTGTGCCTCCTCGCAAATGGGAACAAGAAGAACGATTTGGCGGCCTTCTTCAAGATGTCTGTCACAACAGATTTGAGATGCCCTGGCTGAATAAAGAAAATGGTTGGGGATGGAATCGGGTATCTCTTAACAGCCATGATATCGGATGCATCAACCTGGGGAACCGAATCTACGGCAGACCATCCATATTAGATTTGGGCGTTAACACAACATCAGGAAAGGCTTACATCCATCCGCATGGTACATTTTGGAACTAGGCAATGTTGCGAAACTTGTACCTTCGTAGATCGCAGTGTAGGCAATGGTCCTTCCATACGCCGTGCTAAGCGAGAATGCCGAAACGAGGGTGTCCAATGGAGACAGTGCATGAGAGATCGGAAGCAGGCTACGGGTAGCGGCAACGCCAGCAGTCACATTCTCGTGTGTCAGCTGGGCGGCTTGTAATTGACCGGCCTCGTTGAAGAAGTATGACACAGTGAATACATCAGTGGGTTCTGCAAACATGAGCTATGCCATGAAGGGAACTGTAACGGATGACATACCAGGAATCGGGCTGAGAATCTTCTCGACCTTGACGCCCTCGCGCTCAACCTCGGAGAATTTGAGAATCCGGATGTTACTCGCGACGCTGGCTGAAGTCTGCGGACTGATTTCTCCGACAACGATGATGGTATGGGTTCTCGAATTAGAGTTGGAAGCATAAATGCATTCAAGGACCCGAGGTACGATTTCAGCTGTCGCAATAATAGCAGAGAACGGCTGTGCCTCGAAAACTTGTTTCAATAAATCTTGCGAGGTAAGAGTAGCAGAGATGATGGAATGTGATGCAAGAGCGAAATCGGCAATGACGAATTCTACAGGCCGCCATCAGACTTGAGAGAGTAATACAAGAGAAATGGTACAGACCAATGCCATCATTAAGCAGCAAAAGCACTTTAGACTCTCCTGGCTTGAGATTAGCAAGGCGGATAAGACCAGTACCAAGGGCAGCAATGCGGTCCTGAAGACCTGCATTTGTGGCCTGATTTCGTCAGAACGAGAAACAAGCCTAAAAATGAATCCCCGACCTTTGTGGCCCAGAGTGTACGAGACGCCTCGGATTCCGGTTTAATGAGGTCCGCAAGAACAGCGACCTCCTTGCTCGGACGCACAGGGAACTATAACAAGTAAGTGATTGAAAGGTACGCGGATGACGTGTGCCCTCACTCTGCCCATCAGACCAGTTCCATAGTTCCTATACACGGCACTCTCTCCTGGGTTGCGCGCACGTCCAACATCACTCTGCCTCCCAAGCAAGATTGGGTGGACCAATGGCTGAGGTTTGTAGAGGTTGTTGAGCAGAAAAGTTGTCGCCGCGATGAGGGCGAGGAGTATCGTAAGGTCGTCAGTGACAATATAATCCGAAATGCCAGGCATCGCTGAGCCGATACTCTTGTTCGCGTTCCGAGAGGCCTTCTGAGGACAGAAAAGCAGTGAGAGTTGAGGAGAGGAGTGGGCCGCTAGAGGTGTATGTGGGCACACTGCCCGATTAGGAGAAGAAGCCTGGCAAATTCCGAACAGACTTCGTCTAATTTCGAATCGACTGCTATCCTTCCTCTTCTCCTACCACCTCCATCTCTACCCAACTCACCCGCATCTTGCACTCCGAACTTACACTATGCTTGATATAAGCTGGGTCTTCATGCCTGTCCAATTTTGCGCGACCCAAAGGCTTGCTTTGACCACTTTCTGGGACCCATGAGTGGACTTGTGCACGAAATCGTTTAGATATCCCCAATGGCCGGCTCTCTTTCTCGAGGAATTTGCCACACACATCTACTGGACCCCCTGCTGCATCTAGATTACCTTCTTATGCACTGACTACCGAGGGAGCTTCACTAGATTGAACTAGAAAGAATCGCGTCCGTGCGCATCTCTCTCCTCCACGTGACTGTCAGGAAGTGGCACTGGGTTCTGGGACGAACAAACGGCTCACCATTACCCTCCTTTCCCCTCTCCCTCATCCACACTTACTCCTCCCTGTTCAACTGATCCTGCCCCCGTCTCCAATGCCTACTGCAACCAAAAAGGCGACTACTAAGGCTTCTAACAAAGCCTCCGGAGCAGCGAACAAATCCCACCCCGCAGCTCACCCCACTTGGATCGAAATGATCAAGGTACGCGCCCATCCCGCCCTCCCTCACCCCCCATGCAGGCTCGGGAACAAACTTCATGTCTTTTCTACCCTTATCGCTCGCAGGAATGCATCGTCGCGCACCCAGACGAAGCTCGGACTGGCGTCTCTCGACCGACTATCAAGAAGGCATGTCTCCCGAGCTCGTATCTCAACCTCTATATCTCAACCTTGTCTAGTTCGTCGAAAGCAAATACAAGATCGAGCTCAATGCTACCGCTGCCAGTCAGCTCAACCGTGCTATAACATCAGGTAGTGAGAAAGGCATCTTTCTGCTTCCCAAAGGTGCGGATAGTCAACCATGTTTGGTCGCATGCCTTCGGGTCCGAAGTATGTCCGCCTCCGGCAGGTCCCTCTGGGAAAGTCAAACTTGCGCCCAAGACTCGTATCGATGCCGCGAAGGAGGTTCGTTCATCTCCTCAACGTTTGACACGCCATACGCATGTTGACAATGATCCCATCACCCTGGCCCTCTGGTGATACCCCATGGACAGAACACTAAGCCTATGGCTAGGAAACCTACAACCACGGCTAAACCCAAGGCTACTGCTAAACCTGCTGTTATGAAGAAGCCTGCCACTACTACTACGGCTGGGGTCAAGCCCAGGACTACGAAATTGGGCACCACTACCACGAAGAAATCTGCGATGGGTACCAACGTCAAGAAGGCACCGGTCAAAAAGACTGCCGTGGCTTCAACCAAGAAGACAGCCACCACTAAGAAGCCCGTCGCCGCTGCGAAGAAGACTACAACAGCAAAGAAAGGTGCTACTAAGAAAGTCCGTACTCCGCCGTTCTGCTGTATTTTAATCGGTATGCCGATTGATGATGTTAACAGGCTGTGATTGGTGAGGCCAAAAAGCCAGCCTCAAAGACCAAACCCAAGGCAGGGACCGCCGGTACAACAGCCAAAGCCAAAGCCAAATCAGCATCGGCCAAACCAACACCAAGGCCCAAATCGGCAACCAAGGCTAAGCCCGCATCTAAGGCTAAACCGGCGTCCAAAGCCAAACCAGCATCCAAGTCAGAGAAGACAGAAGAGAAGGTACATGTCTTTGTATAACTGACGACTGCCCTCCGTTGCTAACTGCGTACTCCGAAGACGGAAGCTTGAGCCTGGACTGTCCGATTTACTTGCGTTCTAAGTGATGCCTCTCTATTTCAATTATTTCTTTTTCGTTCGATGCTATTAGTCGTCCCGTTAGGTGTTGACCTATTTCTCCCCTCTCTTTGAGTGATTATCTATTTGTACGATAGGGATTCGTTTGAGCTCGTTATAAGATGATGTTCCTGTTCCATATTATAATAGACTTTGAGTGACATCAACTCGCTCATATCATCACACCCATGACTTACCCACTTGCCCTGTGACTTCATACTCAACATGCACGCTGAACCATGGCAGGTAATCAAAACCAGATCAAAGATATAATATCACAGCTTCAACGCCCAGTCGATGGCCTCCAAGTCTTGCTCTCTTTGCTCGCCGCCCCCCTGCACAACCTTGGTATTCTTCCTCCACAATTCCGCAAATACAATACAAACCCGCTCCCACCCCATTCCGTTAACGTCCAAAAACACATCCCACCTATCCAACACGCACTCCTGGAACACATCTTGCCCTCCTGGGATACAGTTCTTAGAGACCACAAACCCGATGCGACCCATCTCGCAAAACAATACTTTTGTCCGGATGCATTCGTCAATGCGCTCCCTGTCTCGGGGGATCTCTCGATAAAGGCCTATGAAACAATACTCGCAGGAAAACTCAGTCACCATGGAGTCCAAATCTTAGAAAACCTAACAAGGGAGTATCCTGTAGACCGACTATGGTCCGCGATCTTCGAAGGAATGGCATCAGCTCTGCAGAATGAAGAAACGCAGAAAGACAAAGGCCTGGGGATGAGGCAGTTAATATGGGAGGACTGTGTGAGAGACGTTGTCAGTGTTCCTGCAAAGGTTGCCAACGCAGTCGGAAATGCTGGGCGAGGTTTTGGCATCCCACTTACGTTGGAGAATGGAACGTATCTGAATGAGGTCTGTAGAAGGGTTGAGGTCCTTGTCGAGAGATCGTCCAAACAATACATGCGGGGTGAGTTTGTCCCACTCGAGTGGAAAAGCTGTCCGTTGAACAGAAAGCCCCCGATACAGATTGGACGGGTTCTGTGAACTACCTCGTCACAAAGCTCGTGAATGTTGGGGCTTTTCCTCCAAGTCCTCCAACGATCAGGTCTCAACCATCCTTTTGGCAAACCAACCTCCCAATCACCCGCCAGAAACTACGTGTTATTCCAGAACCTGAACCCTACAAGCTCGCGTGGCGGAAACTCGTCCTCAGTATACCATCGAGTCTGACCCTGCGGTCTATCCTTACATCTCTTTTCGCCTCCCTCAGGCCGATTGAGCCTCCCACTGATACCTCCGCTCCGAAACGAGCTCAAGTCAAACTGGAGGCTGAGTTGCTCTCTGCTACTCTGGGTGACTTAAATGAGGACGAAGATCAACTTTGGGAGAATGCTACGAGCCTGATCCTGGGTCGGGACTGGGAAGAGTCGTATGCTCGGATATTCCTATGTTGGCTTGGGGGGCCCAATAAGACCCGACGGATCAGCATGAAGGGTATGCTTCCACCTGCCTTAGTATCAAATCCCGGTGCTGAATGCTCTTCACTAGCCCTGAGAGCTTTCCTAGAGCTTGTTGTGGATGCATGGTCAAGTTCAGAGCACATCAAACATTCACTTTTGTCCCGCCATCGTTGTAAGTTACCGTCTTATATACAACGGTGCATTTTCTCTGACAGCGCATACAATCAGATCTCACGTCCCTCTTCCTCCTTGCTGCGTCTTATTTCCCACCCAACTCGAAAGATCTTGAAGCTGTAGTGTTCTCACCACTCTTCATGCAGGCCATAGGGACATATATCTCCCATCTGGATGCTTCCGTTAGACGATGTGGGATGCTCGTGGCGGAGGTCATCGCACAAATGACCAACAAAAAATTGGCCTTCGGTGAATGGGAAGGCGATGATTCGGGGAAAGCTTGGTGTCGAAATATGAGGGAGTTGATCAAAGAGAGGGACGTGGATGTCGACCTTGACGTCCTAAAAGATGTTTCGGACAACAAGGCCGAGGCTACCACTTCTGCAGAGGCAGAGACAGAGACTGCACCTGCTGGGGATCCTGCTAACCTTGAATCAATTACAACACCTGCCAAGGCAACATTTGTAACTCCTGAAACAGGCTACGACTCCGACGATTCATTGATGGGATACGCTCCCCCACCTTCCTCACGTTCTGCCTCACCTACTCCATCCGAATTGGAGGAGATTGAGAAGGACCCAACACTTAATGTAGGTGTCAAGAAAATACTGCGACCGGTATATCTTGCACAATTAGGTGATTTGATCAGAGGGACGGGGCCGAAACTTGGTTCTGATGAACCCCAAGAGGCTGATAAAATTGAGATGGCGTTGGACTGTGGGGAAGAATTAATCAGGAAGAAGAAGGGGTATGGAACCGAGCTCGGTGAGTCTTCTTTGATATCCCGTTGCAGGGTGTGCTCATGTGGTTGCAGGGGAGAACGCCGTCAACCTTGTCTATGGCTTCCTTGCTTTGCATGATAACTTCGATCTACCAGACTTTGACGAAAAGCGTCAGGGAGCACTGAATGCTCTCGTTGCCTGCGCTCCGAAGAAGGCTGCTCCGTATGTACACTGCCGAGTCCAAGAGGTTTCCTCACTTATAGAAGAACACAGGGCATTGATTGAAGAGTTCTTCAAGAACCAGTACTCTGTTGATCAACGTTACGTTGCCCTCAATGCACTCGCAGTCGGGGCCAGGGAACTCGCCTCATTACCCGTTCCACCCTCGCGAGTACCTAAAGAAAAAACCAGCTTCCCAAGCAAGTTGTTGCCTGGGCCACTGCATCAACGATATCTCGCCGCGTCACAAGCAAACGCCACACTCCTACCGCTCATGGTCGAAGATCTGAGCCGAAAGGCTATCGACAGAGGCAAAGAAGCAACGGAAGACAAAGTGCCCGAGATTGTACGTGAACGACGGCTTAGGATCAACAAGGCTCCGACGATCACAGAGGTCAAATCTTCAGCGTCAGACGCGCTTGCCCGTCTCCGCTCGGTCAATGCCCCTCAGGTCAAAGAAACAACGTTCACCGAGGTCGCAGCCGAATTCTTCATTGGGCCGCTCGTCAATCGCTTCTGGCTCTTCCTCCGCGACGAACAAACGAGAGAAGAACGAACCTCACTAAGAGAAGGACGACAGAAATACCGTAGCGCTGGAACTGGCCTCGTTTTCAATCCACTCGTTCTTTCGCAATTCTTGCGCACGTTAGCGGTACTAGTGAACGCCGCGCAGAATGCACCAGAGTGGTTAGCCGTCCTCGCGCCTGATAGCTTAGAACTTGCTGTCACAATCGGCACACGGCCAATTTCGCAGACGGAACTCGAAGACAACGACACCGAGGATCCTCGGGTGGAACGTGAAAGAAAAGAAGCCGCTGTTCTCACTGCGGCATTAGAACTCGCCCTGATTATATTAGACGGCTGTATCGAATTAGATGGGGGCAAATCATTGGGGCTCGAACATACGAATTTGTTGATGGGGACCGGTGAATGGGCTGGAGCTGTGTTTTCTAGGTTGGAGAAGGGGCTGAGGGTGGAGGGTGGTGGTGGTCTGAATGAGGCAAAGCTGCAGAGGGCTGCCGCGGGTGTCTTGTTGAAGGTGGACGAGTTGACATCAAGATGGAGAAGGTCTATGATAGACACCCGATGATTGCTATGCACAAGGGGATGATTAGTGGAAGTGGCGATCGTTTAAGGCTGGACTGTTAGCTGTACTTCCTCCAATGCTTGTAAACCTTATTCTAGGAGACGAAGGACACCCAGCACTAAGATTGAACCTGCCTACATGGATTGTCCCCCCAACGCCGAACCCGGCGAAGACTTGAAGGGATGGTGCTTCATCTCAGTTTCAAACCTCTTTGCTCGTCCTACGTGAGTATATGATTGTGCACATTTGATCTGAAAACAACCGCCAGTAATAAGACAAAATCGGTATTCTTGACAGGAACTGCATTCAATATTCATCCATAAGGTCTTGATATAGGGGCCCTAGTACCTATAATTTACCCTTGAGATGCAAGTAGCTAATGAAAATACTTGGTGGCATAGGGTTGAACTCCGAGCCAAGCTGCATCTAACGCCTGCACAACTTCTTCCGCTGAGGACGACCTTCGGTAAAAAGAAAAGGGCGACAGGAGGGACTCTAGCACTCATGCAAGGGGCCTTTCTCAAGATCGATCAGATTCTAGAGGTGCTTGTGTCAACATTGGTGCCAACACGTCAGGCGAGACTCACCTGTTTAATATGTTCCAAGTTGGAAGCGCCAATGAGGATAGCATCTCCGTACTCGCGCTTCATCAAACTATGGTGAGAGATCCAACGAAGAGCAACCTCGGCCATGGTAAGGCCATGCTTATCAGCGACGGCGCGAATTAAATTGACGGCTTTGAAGTAGAGCTCTTTCCAATACCTTTGGACGTGTGAGTAGATTCTGGCCAAGTCAAGTTCGGACCTAGGGATTCGCTATCTTACCTTCCGCGATAGTTCTGGAAGTCCCAACCTCTTCGGAATGTAGTCAAGATTTGAGAACAAATGCCTTACCTTGCCCTGGACCCGTTATGGATCAAACCGAGATCCGGGTTCTGGTATATCGTCCATGGAGGTATATCTACCAGTGAAGAAGCCTCCGCCCACTGAGTTGGATAGGAATTAGCCTAGGGAATGTGAGTTTATAATGAGTCATACATGGATTGAATTCATAGAAGCTGATTCCAAACTTCCTCAGACAAGGGAACAATTCGGATTCCACGGCACGACGGATAGCATTATAAATGCCTTGATACACTGTTGGTTGAATGTACCCATTTGCTTTGCATATTTGCACGATTTCGGCGACTTCCCATCTGTATTTTAGGTGTCGTAGATGGCATTGCCCACGATAATGTCAGGAGCTTACGCTGCGTAATTGCTGATACCGAACCGTTTGAAGTACCCTTCTTTGTAGGGGTCATTGACAGCCTTGAGGGTGATTTCATACGGGACCGAGCGATCTGGGCCATGGAGATACCACATCTCCAAAGACCTGAAAGGGTCATTGTCCACTCAACCGAAACCCCTCCTCCCCAAATTGTACTTACTTGACATTCAATGCTTCTAAGGAATTGAGTAAATGTGTCCTGAGACCCTGTCCAGGTGGGTTGGGATGAGTACAGAGACATTCATGCAGCTTCCCACCTCTGGTGTGTGTTTCATTTGTTCAATACCGGGAAGGGGCTAGATAACATGTAAGATTGATATTGTCGCAAGAGTGACTGCTGCATACATGAGACGTGGTTGGATACAGCTTTGTTTCAACCTTGAACCCTTTAGCCAGAAGGTCAATCTGACCTAGAAGTTGCTCGCTCGTCCCAGCAGCATAGATTCGAGCAGTATCGATCTGTGAAAGCGTAGGACGAACCCACCTTGCTTCAATAGAACGACGTACTTCAGTGTGTCCATGGGACCGGAAGACATCCAACATTGCCTCGACGTCCCTGACATTATGGACCCGGGCACCTTCTGTGCCTGGTTCACCAAATGTCATGGCACCCTATTGGTGACATCTCGAGGTCAGGAAGTCCTCGTGAAAGGTTTCCTAAGGCCTCACCATGACGATATTCTGAGCGCTCTTTTGTGCGTGAGAGGCCATACTACGATAGAGTCGGGAAAAGATAGGGTGTTGGTAATCGATAATCCTTGGCCTCATATACTAGTGTTGGAATTTGGAAATCTCATAGATGGTATCATTCAAATGATAATTTTAGTGACCATTGAGCATTGGAGGGAGGTAAATCCGCATTGCAGTTCGCAAGCTTACGATTGGATAATTGAAGGCTTCTGGAGTAACCCAGGATGTCGTAGAAATCAGCGCAATGCTCGTACGGAGGAATCCACTCGCCGAGGTTCATTGCCTTCGCCCTGTTGGCATATCCTTGAACCAATATGAGGGATCCTTCTTTCACATGCGGCGTTTGAGCTGTTTGCAAGATTGTGCGCTGAGCGTTAAGTCACAGAGTTATGTGTTGCTGGTATTGAACTTCAAGGTGCAAACAATTCGGATGTTCTGATTGGTTACGAACAGCTTTGGTTCACGTGATCCCGAATTTGTCCCGGCGAGTCTCGTCGGACAGTACAACCTACGCACTCGTCGTCGCTAACAGCACCCGCCATGCTCGCCCGACTTCCACGATGTCTAGTCACCTCCTCACGAGTAACTCAGAGGAGGTTTATCTCAATGACTTCTCAAAGGAAGTCTGACGCTCTTTTTGTGGTATGTGAGCTGCCGTACCAGGCCCAAGAATGCAACACTCACCATATTTCGTATAGCATCGAGACACTACCTATAATAACCCCAAGGTTTGTCTCCGGTAGACTGTAATTTTATGGACATTTCTAATTGAGATCTAAATCCCAGATTCCTTTCGAATTCACCCCGGAGAACATGAAACGCGCGCAGGAAATCATTGCCAAATACCCACCTCAATATAAGAAAGCAGCAGTTATTCCCCTGCTTGACCTCGGCCAACGGCAAAACAAGGGATGGACGAGCATCAGCGTGATGAACTATGTCGCGAACCTCCTTGAGATGCCCCCCATGCGTGTTTATGAAGTTGCAACCTTCTATACCATGTTCAACAGGTGTGTTTTCCTTGGCACCATTTTCTATTTTCATCCTTAGTCGGCATACTGCAGGGAACCCATTGGCAAAAATTTCGTCCAGGTCTGCACCACAACTCCTTGCATGCTTCGAGGTTCAACGGAAATCCTGAACACCATCTGCCAACAACTCGGAGGAATCAAGCCGGGTCAAACAACAAGGGACGGGAAGTTCACGGTGATTGAGGTTGAATGTCAAGGAGCATGCAGTAATGCACCGATGATGGTTGTTGGTGATGATTTCTACGTGGGTTTATCACATCTGCTCGTCTGCTCGTCTGACCCGCCTATAGGAGGATTTGACACCAGAGACAACCAAGAAGGTCATTGATGCATTTGCTCGGGGAGAAAAGCCAAAACCAGGTCCTCAAAGCGGTCGTCACACAAGTGAGAACTCGGCGGGCCTAACAGCTCTGACATCCAAGGTGAGCCCTCACTGTTTTGGACGCGACGGAAATGGCTCTGATATCCCAAACCTTGCTAGCCTTATGGTCCTGGCGAATTTTGCTCACCAGAATTCCAATAGATGTAGCCCATGTCAATCCCACTTTTTATTATTGTTTTCCGTAATATCTGAAGCTTCATAACCGGTACATTGAATGAGTAGGATCACGAAATGGCAAGTAGATGATTGCTATCCATTGGTAACAGAGAGACAAGTTGGATGTAGTGGACATTGCACAATCAGTGTTCATAATGCATGAATGATCTTTTATCCGGAATTCGAGCCATTAATAGCGGCTCATTTTCCCTACCCGTTAATCGTCGCCCTCTCCGTCATCGTAAACTCCAAGTCCTTCTCCGCCATCTGGGAGATGCTCAATTATATAACTACAAATAACAGGATGAATACTCCATTATCACTCTGGAAAGTTGAAGAAAACTCACAAAATTTCTTCCTTGAGATCTTGACAGTAGCGGTCTACCCTCCGAATTTGAGAAACACCACGATAAACGTAGTCACGCCACTTACCGATGGGGAGGTCGCGTTCATCAGTCCCAAAGGGCATTTCAATTTCGTCGGCGATCCCTTCAATGCCCATGAACGTGAACGCTATAACAGTTACAAGAGGAACAGTGGCCCAGCCAAGGTCATTCGCGAGGGTCAAAGGCAGTGCGAACAGATAAAGCGTCACGCATTGCTTCAAGTGGATGCTATCTGCAGGTATATAGACAAAGTCAGGTGCCGTGTATCAGAAGTGCTGGTGTTACGCACAAGAAACGGGAATAGGGGTGTTGGCGACACGTTCCATTGCGGTCATTTGGTCCACCATGCTCTGAATCCTGCATGGCAGCCAAGTCAACGATCATCAGAAGGGATCGACAACAACAACCCATACAATTGCGCCATGCCGTTAGCACCTGCCGGACCAACAGTCTCCAGCAAGCCATCCCTACGGAACCTGAATACGAGCTTAGTGAGTTCATGAGCGATCCTATTCACACGACCGCGTCAAATAGTTATCAACTCCGAGCCAGCGGAAGTCCTACATGAGTGGTAGAGGGAGTGAGGCTTCGACCGCGTAAGGGTGGAATTCTACGGTACGATGGCTTCCGGCCAATAACGGGGTATTTGAGCCCGGTGGTTCAGTGAGTCTTTGTTTGCTGCGTTTCGCCCGAACACGTTTCGTCGCGTCCGACTTCACCCTACAGGATTCTGGAGACGTGCGTCCACTCGCCCCAACACTAGGATCCCGACTATTGTTGGCTACAATAGCGTCGTACGAACTTTGCCTGTTCTTCAAGGTATTGTATCCGGTTTCATCATACCGGGTGAAAGAAGCCGGAAGAACGCCACGATAGTCAGCATAATTGATACCATCTTCTCCCCGAAGATAATGCTTCACGGCAAAAGCGAAGGATAACGCGAGGTGCAAGGCATCAACTTTGTGACGGTGCAGCTGAGCCGGTGATACGGGCGTGGGATATTTCGCCGCTGCCTCTGGGGGAGGGAGGGAGACGTTGATCCAGACTTGACGGGAAAAGTTGCGGATATTGGATGTCATAGTTGCGAATGCCTTGCGACCCTCCCAGTAGCGGTCGTAAGAGGTGCTGTATGCGGATTAAACAAGGATCGGTTCAACAATGAGTCTATTCGCTTGCCTGTTGCTATGCCATGAAACAAGGGGTCAGGACAGAGCGAAACCCCGAACAAAGTAACAACGTACCGAAACACAAGAATCAGACCAACCTGATGGAAAGAGTATGAGTCGGACGTTCAATTTGAAATGGGGGGGAAGGGGGGGGGGGCACGATACTGACAACAACAGATAGAAGAGGGAAAATGGAGTTTGTAAGCACAAATTTGTACCCTTTGGTTGCGACATAGACGACTAGAGCGGCAAAAATCGTAACAGTGAGGACAGGCCCAATAATCCGAGTTATTATCTGGCGTCAGTTGGTAAGCTGGTTCAACCTAAGGGGGTTCTGGTGGACGACTGACGCTGCCCTTAAGCCGTAGTACATCCGGGAGCCAGGAATACTGTAAAGGCGGAATCAGCCGGAGGCAACAGACTGTGCGTGGCTTGACAGACTTACCTTCCTCAAGTGTCTTCTTTTAATCTTGGACTAGTTTAGAGCAATGAGCATACACAGTATCCTGGGCCAAAGGGATGTACTCGCTGTGATGGGTGGAAGAACAGACGAGAAGGAGCCCTTAACCACACCGCTCATGAGTCGTGAAGGGTATCGAGGAGAGGTGCGATGGTCTTGTGCCAGGGCCTCCAAGGAGTGATTTATATGTAGGCGCCTGTATTAATAGCCCAACGTGGGAAGATGATGGTTGTGATGGAACACAGGATGTTATTTATTGTGATTATCACGGGACGAACAACGTATGTATCACTGAGAGTAGTTCCGGTGTCTAAATAGCAAATGTATCACGTATTTGGAAAACAAAACGTGGAACAGTGGTCAAGCAAACCTCCGAAACAGGGACTCCACTAGGAAATGGATAGAGTCCATGCTTTCCGAAGTGCAAGAAGTGGCGGCGGAGTAGAAGAACGATAGTTAGCGGCAAAGCAAGCTCATGACTACATCTAGAAGCACTTGTGATGAGGAAGGAAACGAGTACGATAACGAGACGCAAAAATAGGGCTAGGATATAGCTGTGGAATTCAAAAGTGGAATCTTGGAGGGGTGCCCTTTGTTGATTTGACGAGGATTGGGGTCAGGTGAATCCCGGTGGCAAAAGTAAACAGGGGAGGGATCTTCCAGCTGAGGAGAAGCGCCAGTTTAGCATAGTAAACCCAGATACAGGACGTCGCACTGTGGACGATCAGCCTAGCCAGGAGAACGGGTCTGTAAGTCCAAGGACATTTTGTCGCTCCATTTCCAGGCGAAGCACGATACATGCAAAGCCGTGTCATTGAAGGAATCACGTATATTCGGGCGCCGCCTGATATGAGAGAGAACAGAGTTATGCCTTCGAGGGCTCGCGCAAGTGAGCACTGAACCTTAGCTTTTGGATCAGCAATACCTCAGATGTATACGCCAGGATTGTCGAGGTCGCGGAGGAAGGGTCTATATTGAGCATGGTCGCAGAGAGGGGAAAGTAATGCATTACCTGAGATGTCGCTTTGGCACAGTTCGAACTCCAAAGTGTGTACCTATAGAGCCTTGCGGGTTGTCTGGTTGACGTCATAGAATACGCGGGTGTCACAGGTCAGCTGACTATGCGTCACGCACCCGATGTAATCCCAGGTGCAGTTCCAGTTTCAGCTTGAGGCTTCGAGGGATCGACTTCCCCCAGCATGCAGTCCATCACCGCACTCGCGACTGATATAAAGTCCTTCGTGAAATCCAAGCCCAATAAGCTGGTTTCTCATGTTGCCCAGGAGCTTTCGATGATCATCAGCTCTATGGTATGTTACAGATAAATGAATTCCCGATGGTCAATGATATCATTGTTCCAAGCAATCGGGAAACTCGTCTCGGCAGGAACTACAACGCATAAACATTTTCTTTAAGGACAAACTCCTTCCTCTCTATCAAGTTTGCACAGACCTTACACTCCAACTGTCTTCTAAGCTTCTGGAGCACCTCATATCCCATGAGCCAGTTCTCGGCGCCGACGCAGACGAAGCGATTATACTTTGGAATTCGATACCTGGCGCTATTGCTACAGGGGTCCTGGTGAGCTCCTGTTGCTTATATCCACAAGTCTACATCTGACTGGATCTTAAGGACTTCTTAGAAGTCGACAAAAATCGCAAGTCTCACCATTGGTCGAGTTCAATCATCTGACTATCCTTCAGCTAGCACTAGGACACTCGTTGCCCGCCATTTCTACAGTATAATATGTCCCAATTACTTTCCGGACCCCTCAGTACCTCGCAGTACATTCGATCGTGCTAAGGCAACTACACTGACATCCGTAAGTATTTAGCTCGTACAGAATACCAGATTACTTGGTTGATCTCCCTTGTAACCAGATTTATCAACTGCTCTCAGACTCAGTTGCCGGCCATCCGGAAAACCAGTCAAAGCTGCGCAACTCAACGAATCTCGGCGGGCGAGTTTATTTGCTTACGCTTTGCTTGATATTGACCATGGTACGGGAGGCAGGTTTAGAATAGGGCTCGCTTTGGCGCGTCTGCAAGGTAGTTCTCGCAGAGTGTCGAATAAGCTTATTCTGAACTGTTTTTCTTCAGATTTACTCGCCATTGAAGCATTGCTTGAGCTGTTCGCGAATCTCTTACCTTCTGCGAAGGTTATTAGCGCACGGGAGAAACGAACACAATTCGTTAAGGAAGTCTTTGACCGAGTGAACTTCCCTAATTATGAGGAAATCCTCAAAATGCTTGATCCAGCCGTCATATCAGATTGGGGCATCACCTCTCAAAGAATTTCTGATCTCATTGCTTTGAGAGTACCTTCCTAGTACGCCATGACTTTTCTAGTTACGCGTTCGCTCACTCCTTCTGTAGCCCACAGCCATTGGAGACCAAGGAGATTATAGTAGGTGGCTCAAACAGTTATAACGTCGAACGAATATACATCGACAACTCCGGATTCCTGGCGAGTATCGACGAGGCAAGTTTAGAACCATAAGACCTGTGTCAATCTGACAGGATGGCCACAGGGCGACTCCTTGGGAACCCTTCAGCTGCCCTATCGGCACATCGAGCAGCTCTCAATCTCAGAACCATTGAATGGGGAGGTTATGGTGACTGTGAGCTTGAAGAAACCGCCCATTTTAAACCAGCAAGTTTTGCCGCTCCCCCAATCCCTGAAAGAAGGAAAAATACAATGTACCTGGACTATCAGGGTCGGAGATGCAGAAAAAATGATTCGGGCGTTGAGGCACAGAAATCTAGTGGGTCATGAACACGCATATGTTGACCTCAGGTTTTGACTTTTGTGTAGGATGTCTTAATGAAAATCCCCCAAAGGAAGGTGTCCCTGGCCGGGACGGGAGTAGAACTTTTGGATGTCCGTCCTGCCCTTCCAAGTCAGGTGAGTCTGCCATTCTTACCGCCTTTCCGGCGATGAGCAATGAGCTATTTGTTTAAGATCAAAGCAAAGGATATATCTTCCTGTCCGTTCCTTCCTACCCTTTCTTCCTCCAGATGAAGCTAAGTCCTTCCTGTAGTATGGTCAAGTATCAATCCAACAGATGCGACATCTCCGCTTTTATCCGTATCTAGATCCTCCAAAATTCGAGAAAAGAGCACTATGCGATCTCGAATGGGTACAACTCGTCAGCAAGAAGTATCGAAGTCCGGATCCGATGACCTCTCTTCCACCGTTGTAGTGGTCTGCGACGATCAAGGTCGTGGGGGTGAATCTCGCAAGAGCGACATTCCTGTTACTGGCTTTCAAGTACTCGTTGATAATGACGGATCGCTCCCTGATTTGACTGATTCGGATCTGGCGCTTGAGGACAGTCCAAGCCAAATAGTACGCAGGGTTACACGCCAGAACAAACAAATGTTCATCATCAAGTCCGACGCGGAGTCAGAGAGCCCTACGAAATTGGTTCTTAAGGAGGAACGGAAAAACCTGCCGGTACGCGAGATTAAGAGCGCAATTAAATCAACTGGTATTCGGACTCCCGGTGCGAGGCATTGACTATATGCGGTCATGCATAGGAAAGGGCTAACAGTCTTTCGACACCGGTAGCTGAGACCAAGAGGAGTGAAGCCATCAAGGTGAACTCGAAATCAACCCGTCAAACTCGATCCGTTACTCGAACTCTAGCTACGGACTCTGACGCATGCATGTCTCTGAACCAGTTCCACGCTCGTTAGACTGATGGTGCAATTGCAGCCCAGTCACCACTCGAACACGCCACGGAGAAACATAAACGCCCGGAAAGCGAGTCCGAAGACGATGATAACAACAGGAAAGCAAAAATAGGTGCCCCTCCAGCCAAACGCCCTCGGGTCAAGCAAGAACGAGAAGACCACGTTGAGATTCCGCAATCCGTAGGACGACCTAAAGTTGCGAGACTGCGGACTGTGAAGAAATATCGCGCGAAAGCCAAGAATGTTTCCCCAGCGCAAGATCAGGGGAAGCCGATTACTAGTTTCGATGCGATACCGAAGGCAACCAAGGCGGTAGCCGCAAAAATGAAAGCGAAGGATGGAAAGATCACGTCAGTTAAGCCACGGCCGGTGAAACCGCGCACTGTTAAAGAGGAGGCGAAAGAAGTCAACCTTCGGGACGTCGTCCGGATTGGCTTGGACGGGGATGGGCAGGGAAAAGAGGAGTTGCCCAGCCATGCTAAGGTCTCAGCTATCTCTCCCGCCGACTGGTCCTGATGTAATCTCTGAGTATAGGAGGCGAGGGCGGAGAGATTCAACAAGAAACCAGAGGTAGATGAAGAGAAGAAATCTGGACATAAGGTGTCGTAACCGTAACGCGTTCGCATATCCCCCCCTGACGTCATGTTCTCTAGAAACCACAGAAGCAAAAGGAAGCACCCTGGGACGATCCTGCTTTCATCGCTCGGGTTGAGATGTCAAAGGGCGAAATTGACACTAGTTCCATGCAGATTTCAGAATTCCTAGATCATCCTGTTCCAGAGATTGATGTTCAGGCGTGGGAGGCAAGCGTATGTCCCCCAGCTTCTAAGTGTTGTGTTTTGACTGAACGCGGCTCAGTCGCCCCGTTTGGTCGGGAGGGAGGCACCTATGATTGATGCTTCTCGAGGAGACGTTGAAATGATAGATTTGACAAAAAATGATAGTCCTCTTCCGGAGCCCCAGGAAGAGAAGAGTCCGTTGCCCATGGTCATACAATCCTCGAAACGGATACCGTATCGTCTAGCATCAGTCAAGGATATGGAAGGATATCCTATCGGCCAAGAAAAGTCCGTCCACGATGTGAAGCAGACGGCCGTAAAGACTTCCGTTGACATAGGGGTCCAAGCAGGTACCCAAAGATCGCAATCAATCACCCCGAAGACTCGGCCAATTCAAAAGCCTTCGAAGATAATCCCACCAGTAACCAAATCACCACAAGCAGTTCAACCCTCAATGATGAGACGTGTATCGCAATCTACTACAACATATGTTATTTCGACGCCGTTGCTCAAAGGTAGACTCGATCGAAAGCCCTCTCAAATTTCGAGACCTCCGACAGTCCGCAAGCTTCGTAACATACCCACAGCCCCTTCCCCCAAGAGATTCCACCCAGCTGGAAAACATGCGCCTGAGACCATAAATCGCAAGATTGTTGATGTAGGTCTCACCCCGATCCCGGTTACAGCTAGTGGAGAGCTGATACATCTACAGGTTCTCAACGAGATCAACGAAGTCATCCTCCAGAGAGTAGATTCCAAACTTGAAGGGGTGCGTAATGATTTGAAGATGACACAGCGAGGGATGCTGGCTGCGACAAGGGAAAGACTGGGCCAAATGCACTCAGCTAGGTGAGTGGGTACCCAGCTGGCAGAACACGTATTCAAAGCGACGCATATTTCCGCAGTGCCGGTCACTACAACACGCTCGTAGAACTATACGAGAAATACGCAACAGAACGCCGGGAGAACTTGGAGTTATTTGATGAGATCAGGAAAGTAGGTCAAGAAGCGTTGGATAGGGTAGCAAACACCCTCCTCAAGCATAGTCGGCAAAGTCTTTCCAAGAAGTTTCCCAAAACTATGTTCGTCAATGTCCCACCTATCATCAGAAACCCGAAACCACTGTCTGTAGGGTAGACGAACTCTTGCGATAGACTTGTACAGTGGCTAAAAATGTGACGTATCATTACCAAGAGTCGCGTGAGGCTTCGGGTACCGGAGACCCTTAAACCACCTTTTTGCATTACCCTCATGCGCGTCTGGACGCGTACTCAGCCATGGTGTAGAAGCCTCATCCTCTCGCAATTTCGCGTTCCTCAACGGGCAGGATCATGTGGCGGTGGTGTGGAAGCGAGACATCTTAATTCGGCGGTTCGGGAGTATCACACGCGTTCTGATTGTGTCATCCAAAGCAAGAGGGGGGCGCAAAGGCAGGACATCGCCGACTGCCGGTTATCTCATCGGCGCCTGATATCTGTTTTTCCATCTTGTCAATTGCGACATTGTTCGTCCGTACATATGGCGTCTCTCACAACTCCTGGAACACCCGATGAATATCGTCTCCCCACTAACGTGAAACCTGCCCATTACGATGTCACTATCAAAACGGATCTCGAAAATCAGACTTTCGAGGGGTTTGTTCGCATCGAGTGTGTCCTTTTTTCTTTCTAGCAGTCGATTTCGGGTAATCTTTGTTATGACAGTTTGGATGTCAAAGAACCAACAAGTCGTATCGTCCTCAACTCTTCAGATCTGGATCTCGGACAAGCGTACGTCGTGATGAATCTAGCTTTCATCTGTACCGGCTGGAAGTCAACTGCAATTGTCTCAGGTCCTTATACTCCGATGCTCTGAAAGTTGAACAGGTTCCCGCAGAGCAGACGTTCGACAAGACTTCGGAACGAGTTGCCTACAGCCTCAGCGACGTACTCCCGGCCGGATCAAAGGCTTCCCTCAAGGTTCCCTTCAAGGGTGAACTCACTGGGAGTATGATGGGCTACTATAAATCTGCATATGAGAAGGGTGGAAAGACTAAGTACTACGCTCTGACACAGTTTGAGGTAAGTTCAAATGAACCGTGCAGGAGGCTACATTCATGTTTGACTTTTTTGTAGCCTACCGCTGCTCGCCGCGCATTCCCTTGCTGGGATGAACCTCTTCTCAAAGCTACTTTTGGCGTTACCCTGATCTCCCGTGCAGATACCACCAATCTGAGCAACATGCCCGCTATCTCGGAGGACGTCATTACACCCAACTATCAAGTTGCTACTGGAGATTCCGGTTACGAGACTTTGTTTTCTGGTGTAAAAGATGGTCAATGGAAGATCACCAAGTTCGAAACCACTCCGCCCATGTCTTCATACATTGTTGCATATGCCAACGGTCATTTCGAATCTCTAGAGGATTCCGTAGTTCTTCCTCTGAGTGGGAAGACGCTTCCATTGCGAATTTATAGTCAGTCGATTCTACTCTCTGAACCCTTCTCAAGGTTGAAAGAGTCTTTTAGCGACCGCGGAACACATCCACCAGGCTCAGTTTGCTCTCGATGTCAAGAAGGCTGTCCTCCCCCTGTATGAAAAGGTGTTCGATGTTGGATATCCTCTTCCTAAGCTGGACACACTCGTGGTAAGTGTCCCTTCTTCACGCTGATCACTACAAGATTAACCCCCGTTCTCCAGGCCAGCGACTTCGATGCAGGTCAAGCTTTTTTCACTGATTTAAGAACTAATTGGCTGTAACTGATGGGATTACACAGGCGCCATGGAGAATTGGGGTTTGATTACTGGGCGTACTAATGCTTTCCTCCTCGACCCGAAGAAAGCAGATCTCCAAGCGAAGAAGCAGATTGCGGCTACGCAGAGTCACGAGGTCGCCCATATGTGGTGAGTGCATCCAACGTCCACGTTTTGGGACTACTACTAAGGGAAATGAAGGTTTGGCAATATCACGACAATGGAGTGGTGGAACTATCTCTACCTTAACGAAGGTTTTGCTACACTGGTTCGTCACAGAGGTTCCTCTTATACCTCCTGATATATTGGTTGCTGACATTTCTTTATAGATGGGAGAAGTCATCATCGCAGGTGGGGATCTGTCGCTGATTTGCTGAGCTGTACTGACTGGTGCAAATGCCTTTCTAGACAAGTGAATTTCGTTTCTATGACATATACGATTATGGTTAACATAGGGTGCAGGGTCTTCCCAGAGTGGAAAGTTGATTCCGAGTTCATTTCCAACCATCTGAACAGAGCCCTCAACTTGGACGCCAAACCATCATCTCACCCAATTGAGGTTGACTGCCCAGATGCCAACCATATCAACCAGGTAAAAACGTACCCCTTGTATTGTTTCATGTCCTAATGTTTCGCGTTGTAAAGATCTTCGACAGCCTGTCCTACTCTAAAGCTGCCTCAGGTGAGGCAGGCCCGTGCTCTTAATATTAACTCATTTTGACTAGGATAAACATAGTTTTACGCATGCTCTCGAACTATGTTGGAGAGGATCGCTTCTTGAAGGGTGTTTCTATCTACCTCAAGAACAAGTTATACGGAAATAGTGTGACAAACGACCTATGGGAAGGTATCAGCCAAGCAACCGGTGTTGATGTGCCCAAGGTTATGGACAATTGGATCAAGAAGGTCATTGAGTCCACCCATTCTTTGCCAATGACTGACCAATGTGTAACAGATCGGCTTCCCCGTCCTTACTGTGACTGAGACTCCCGAGGGCATCCGTGTTCGCCAAGATCGTTTCCTGGAGACAGGAAAGGGCGAGGGTGCGGATAATGAGACCATATGGTTCGTGGCCCTTTCG
Source organism: Podaxis pistillaris (assembly GCA_018524465.1). Lineage (NCBI taxonomy): Eukaryota > Fungi > Basidiomycota > Agaricomycetes > Agaricales > Agaricaceae > Podaxis > Podaxis pistillaris. Next base: position 62,918 of record JAEUWN010000663.1, read on the forward strand.
ATTATCCATATCCATACTCACGGGAGAGCACAGGAACGTCCCTTTGCGCATCCTTACCGCTGACGCCAACGGGAAAGCGATCGTTAACAGCGAGGCTTTGCTCACTGAACGAGAACTGTTTTTCAAGATTGACACCAGCAAGCCTTTCAAGTTGAATGCCGGTACTACTGGTGTTTGTGAGTCACGGATTCGGATCATTAGTCATAATGAAGCTCATATTCCAACAGACCGTGTGCTGTATGAGCCCGACAGGCTGGCCAAGATTGCGGAGGAAGCTGCCAAAGATAATTCTATCTTCACTCTCAATGACCGTCTTGGTCTCGTCTATGATTCCGTTGCGTTGTCCAAGGCTGGATTGGCCAAAGTTAGCAGTGCTTTGACCTTGATTGACATTCTTGGCAAGAACGAGAAAGAATGTAAGCAATGCATGTGTCCGTTGCTACGACATCGTTTGACACAATCATGCCAGACCTTGTCTGGGCTGGTATCGCAGAAAACCTGAGCACTCTAGTAGGAACTTGGTGGGAGGACGAACAGGTTGTTGATCAACTGAACGCATTGCGAAGGGTAAGATAAGAACTCACTCCCGCACTGTTTACCTGTTAACCCTCGTGCACTTCTAGTCCCTGTTCACTCCTTTGGTCGAGAAACTAGGTTACGACTATAGCACCACTGACTCAGCCGACACAACTCTGCTTCGAACCCTCGCAATCTCCCAGGCTGCTGCGGCCCATGATCCAAAGTAAGTCAATGATTCAAACCTTATCAGGACACGCCTTATACGATTTGGTGGGCACAGAGCCATCAAGGAGTTGCAAGACCGTTTCGAGCATTACATGAAGACGGGTGACGACTCTCGTATCCCAGCGGACTTGCAACGAGTTACCTTCAGCACTGTGAGTCTCTACCATTCTGAACCTCATTAGAACTGTCAATAAGAGCTCGAACGCAGGTCGTACGCCACGGAGGACGCGCAGAATATGATGCCATCGTTGGCATTCATAATAAGCCCAAGACACCGACTGCTAGAGTGGCTGCTATGTATGTTTCCTGCAGCCTTTTGATACCTGGGTGATGTCCGAGTCTGACCCGAGCTCAATAGTATTGCCATGGGTGCTACCCACAATCCCGAGTTGTTAAAGGAGACGTTCGAATTTATCAGGACTAAATCTAGGGATCAAGACATCATTTATTACTTCCGTGGACTGTCTCTCAACATCAAAATGAGAAGGGCGTTGGTTGACTATTTCAAGGATCAGTATGAAACTGTAGGTACCTTCTGAGTTGACCGATTGCGAGGGATGGCTAACGATCACGTAGCTTGTGAAACGTTTCGGGGGGAACTTTACCATGCAGTCCCTTGTATCGGTCTGTGACCACTTTCGTTGCGCATTTAATTGTCCGACTCACGAGTCTATTCAGTCTTCTTTCAACTTCTTGTCCACAGATAAAGACCTCAAGGAGACTGAGGAGTTCTTCAAGGTGAGTTTGCTACACCCCTCCAAGCCGAAAGATAGCTAATACGCTTATCATAGGACAAAGATAACTCGAAGTACAACTTAGCCCTGGCTCAGAGCTTGGACAGCATCCGTGCGAGGATTCAGTACCTAGAGGTGAGGGAATTCCGTCGCAGCAGATTCCGCAGCGGGCGCCGATTCATTTTGGCTTACAGCGCTCGACTACCGATTTGGAGGCCTGGTTGAAGAAGTGGCAAAGTAGCTCCAAACTTTAAACACCATCTCGGCACCAATGAACAAAGTAACTCTGGGCATTGTATCCTTTGCTTTTGATTTAATGCTGCGATGACTGGGTGTTTTCGAGAAGCAATATATTCGCGGATCAGCGTGTCATTTTGAATTTATGTGGTGATGGGAATACGACGGAGATTACTTGGTAACGAATGGGAAATGGGGATGTGTGCCTCTGAATCGCACTCGTTTCATCTATTTCCGTAAAAAATCTTGTGGACAATTGGACGAGCGCCGGGGCGAGTCATATGGATGGATGAAATCACCGTGTTGGAGGTCACGACTGCATTATGAAACACTTCACCGCCCGGGGTAACAGGTGTACATGCAGCGCTGGCTACAGTAACGACACCTTCCCGCACAAATAACCCCTCTACCAGACTCCTCCACATATCACCTCAGAACCTCTTTATACTATTAGTAGATACCACCCCGCCAAGGGGCGTAGATAATCTGTTAGCACAGAATATGCCCACCGCGTCTTAGCAGTAGGTTTGCTTGTAGCGGTATAGAAATGGAGAATTCAACAACAACAACAACAACAGCTTGTCTCACGCGGGAATGGGCCAAGAGTGTGAACAACGAGGCAAGACGTCAGCGCTTGAGTTGGTCACAAAATCGGTCACCCTTCAGCTGCCCTTCAGGTTCCTTATTCTCCCTCATCATGGAAAGGACGATCCAAGTCTATGCATCATTCCCTCGCGCCGTAGCACCTGGCTCCGACCTCAATCTTGATCCTGCCAATTGGCATTGGGTCCATTGCCTAACCCTCCCACTCGAGGCCCTCAACCAGTTCTCACTAAGCCCGTACAAATGGATCCGCTACGCCATCGGGGTCGTCGTTGGAGCAGAGGGTGTCCTTTCGTCTAGCCGCGACTTGCCCAATGTTGTGGACTACAACGCTGGCCTCCCAGTGGACTCCGATGTTCTCTACTATCATACCAGCGATGAGGAGAAGCGAAGGATGTTCCCGGCTGATCCGGACGTCGGGCGCAAAAATGCCACTTCTAGTGTTTCCTCCACTCGAAGGGCTCAATTCCACGATGACGTTGCAAAGCGAGATGGAAGGAAGTGCGTCTTGACGGGGATGGTAGAGAAGTTCTGCGACGCTACACGCCTCCTAGCCCACAGCAAGGGCAATGCGGTACGCTACTCCTACGCCCAATATGTCCTTACTTACCATCACAATGGCGGTAGTACATTGCGACTTATACTCAACGCCGCAGTCGTGACCCCACCAGAGGTGACATTGTACAGGACATCGACAACGTCCGGAACGGCCTTCTTCTTCATAACACCCCTCACAGGGTGTTGGGTACACATGTTGCATTCTTAATGGTGCGTCCACTTGTATGATTGCTAGTCAAAATCTGATGGTGATAAACAGACACCCAACTTTGCCATGGACACGACTGACATCGACCCCAACGCACCACCAGCAGAGAGAAGGTGTACAGCACATCTCTTCCAGCCTGACTCACCGGAATCCCTCGGGGTTGGTTTGCTTCTAGCAGCGGCCACCGGCCTTGGTGCACCCCCTTCTGGTACTCCACTCCGGATTTCTGATAGTCCTGAGTGGCCTCCTGCTATTCTCTTCGACGCTGTCTATGCTGGCGCTGTACTCCAACATTTTGGAACTCAAACACTGAAAGATGTGGTTACTCACTGGGCCGGTGAGTCAACAAACCAGCTGTTTTATCGAGACTTTATCATAATTTACATTCCAAATATGGTAATTGCTACCATGTATGGTAAGTAGTTCACAATAATGCCTTGATAAAACACTAGGCTTATTGACTCACCGGCCCAGTGTATGCGACTTGGAAAGATAGCTTCTACCCAGGTGGGGCCATGAATGCGGCAGATGCAGAATACAGGGCAATCACTGATGGACGAGCCACTGCTGCGGAGAGGACACAGCGCCAAGCGCGGGAGCGTCAGGAGCGCTCTGAACACTATCAAGCTCGCCGTTGCCCTGACACCTTTGACATGCTCATGGCTCTGCCATATATCATGGTGCCACCGAATGAGCTGCAGGCTATGTTGAGAGAGTCGAAGGAGAAAGCAGAGGAGGCGGAGAAGAGACGTGTGCATGAGAAAGTCGAGAGCTGGATGAAGCAAATCAGTGCGTAGCTTGCATGCAATACCTTTAGCCTAGAAAAAGCACTTCTTCCATATTTTATTTTCCGACCTTCGATGTTCAACTTACATCTTGAGGCCTGTATGGAGATCAGAGCCCGGCTGGCGTCGCAAGACACCATCCTCCCTCCTCCTCTCATATGGAATCACCGCCGATTCGCCACATCGACCTTCCAATGTCCCCGGAACATGCAAACGAAGTACTCACCTCTCCGCACACCATCTCCTTCCATCTTTGGAAGATGGTGTCTGACCCCTTCGACGACGAGATCCACTCTCCGAACGCGCTATGCCATGAAGAGGCATCCGACACCCGATTATCGTTTTGACTTCGTGTCTTGTATTTAAAGTACGTCCCCGTTATACTTGTAAACAGACACTTTAGAATGGAATGTCATCATAAATACAATATTCGTACCTTTCCTTTCATTTCTTTATTTTCTTGACCGTTTTCTGGCATTTTCTCTAATGAACAAAAACTTTGTTAGTTGTAGTATAAAACCATGTCGTAGGTACGACGAATACAAGTTGTTTACCCCATATTTTTCCTCGGCTCTCTTCTCGCTCTCGACTCTTTACCTCGCCTTATCCCATAACCACTCCTAATGCCAGATGGATGCTGGCACCCTTTGCTACAACCCCGAACTCGCCTCGTCATTTGGAGCCCACCGCGAGGGGCATCTAACCCAAGATTCCAGACCGAAATCTTGCCGAAGAAATCTCTCTTGTCCTTAACAACCCCCTCTTATCTCCTCTCCACCCTCTTTCTCCCCATACTATTTTCTACTCCTTCGCTCCATCAGATACCTCATCCCCATCACCTAGCCTCCATCTTTCAGTCTTCAACATGTCTCAGGCCAGAGATGAATCAGAAGTCTTATCCCAGTGTCACTACAATTATTGCCCTCATTATCATTACTTCGGCATGTCAGGAGATGACACAAACATTGGCACTCACACTCCTGCTTGCCCTCAGTTTGTTCCTGCAAATTGGTGCACTCCAGATGGTCATATAGTTGCTCTGCAACCACTTGTACCACCATCTCCACCCCAGCCTATCATTATCCAAGCTTCCCCCAACCCTCGTAGTATGCCTGCCCCAGGTGATTGAAGTGCTCCGAAATTTGATGGTCATCCACTTTCCCTCTGACGCTTCTTCAACGAAATCAAGACCTTGGGTAGATCTTGTCAGCTAGACGATCAAGACATGATTCACTATACATTACAATACCTGAGCTGGAGAGAATATGAGATG